>JAWQUT010000044.1:2525839-2588560 GCA_033807755.1 Ellobium chinense | reverse complement strand
AGTCGACATACAGGAGACAGTGGCCTTCATGGACAGGGCTGGACTGACGATCAGACTAAGGAAGTGCAGAAGAAGATGGAGTCACTAGCATAACCTGGACTATTGAAGATATGATGAAGAGACATGAAGAACAATTTAAACTGTTGTCCTTTATTAACTCAAACCAATGGCAGTGTTGTTCATATTCATCATGGTAAATTATTATATACAAGCAAGCAGAGTATAAAATTCACCATCAATTCTTGACCTATATACATTCACATGAAGTGGAATCTGGTTTACACAATAACAATATCAGTACATCGCAAACCCCTTAATCTTAGCACGCCCTCATTCAAATGGCCATATAGATTCGACCTTCTTGTAATGTGCATATTGCATACTGAATAGACGATACATCTTTCCAGTAGTGCATCTTCAAAGCATTGGTCCGATGAGAGAGTATGTTACATAAAGGTTCCACTGTAAATAAATAGTGATTTGATATGTACAAACATATGCATATCTACACTTGTATCATTATCATTTACTGTGGCTGTTATAATATAACGCATAAGATACTTCATTATCCATGAGTATAGACTTCAAGCGCGTCTTCAAAGTACATTGCATTAATTTAAACACCAGTGTCGTTATCAGAAACAACAAAAACATAAAAACGTAAAAGTGGACATGATGTTTTCGTCAGAATCAAGACAGTGTGATCCATAATGAGCTCCCGGCGAGGTCTGAGGCTTCAGCAGTACTGTGTTTCGTTTCCGCATCCACCGCAATAATCTCCATTTTCACATCCAGACTCGATAGGACTCACTGTTTGAGGAATGGAAGAGGAATAGTTGTGTAAGAAGAGAGGCCACAATCATATGTGATGACCTATGTCATCGTATTCCACAGAAACGACGTTTAAAGAAAGTATGGGATCGTATACAGGTATGAAGATGCCAATAGCACCTGGCATTTTGAATATGCAGTTTTAAATAGTCCCTATAAAATCAGAAAACTGGCCATGGGGAGGGGGGAAGGGGTAGGATTTTAATTTCAAAAGCTAAGATAGGTGCAAATATATTTGTAGACTCAGATTAAGTGAGGTTTAGCCATTCGAGTATAAAATTTGTGGTTGTTGCTAGGCGGGTAAGGTTACCCTGTTTACTGAGTGAAAAGGCCTAAAATATTAGGTAGCCTGCTTCACTGCCTAATTTCTCAAAATCTAATTGGCTTAGAGGCATTTTTCTTTGTATCAAAATTTGGAGGAAGAGCTAAACAACATGTTTGGAAAGTATTTTGGCATGGGACCCCTAGATAAGTTAATGAGAGGTATAAAACCTTATAAAGCTAAATGTGGAAAAAAAAATTGGCATCTTCATACCTACACCCTTTTACAGCTGTATTAGCGTAATGAGAACGAATTTCTCGGTTACAGAGCTTTTAAGGGAATTCCAGTACTGTCATCAGAACAGGTTTAATAAAACAGTCGATATAATGTGTTAATAAACTTTGCATATAACCTAGATGACCAATGTGAAGCACAGAGCACAATATGCTTTGGTGACTGAGAAAGGCCATGGGGACCGATGAGGCACCGGGTTGAGGTGAGCGAGTATGGCGAGTGAGTAGGCCTATTTTTTTGTTGTGACTGAACTGAATTGAATTGAATTGAACTGAACTTTATTTCCAGACTGCAATATTATTAGATATATACAATAAAGTGGAAAGTAAACGAAACGGCAATGCAAAATTCTTTAGGAGGGAGAAAGGGAAAATATTTTTTTTAATTAAAAAAAAAAAGTTGGGGTAGGGCAGTAAGGTTTTGAAGACGGCTCAAAATGCCTCTATGATTTTTCTGACAAAACNGATTTGAATTTCAGAAGTTAAGATAGGTGCAAATACATTTGTAGACTCAGATTAAGTGAGGTTTAGCCATTCAAGTATAAAATTTTTGGTTGTTGCTAGGTGGGTAAGGTTACCCTGTTTACTGAGTGAAAAGGCCTAAAATATTAGGTAGCCTGCTTCACTGCCTAAGTTCTCAAAATCTAATTGGCTTAGGGGCATTTTTCTTTGTGTCAAAATTTCGAGGAAGAGCTAAACAACATGTTTGGAAAGTATTTTGGCATGGGATCCCTGGATAGGTTAATGAAAGGTGTAAAACCTTATATAGCTAAATGTGAAAAAAACATGGCATCTTCATACCTACCCCCTTTTATTTGCGTAATGAGAACTAATTTCTCGGTTACAGAGCTTTTAAGGGAATTCCTGTACTGTCATCAGAACAGGCTTAATAAAACAGTCGGTATAATGTGTTAATAAACTTTGCATATTATCTAGATGACCAATGTGAAGCACAGAGCACAATATGCTTTGGTGAATGAGAAAGGCCATGGGGACCGACGAGGCACCGGGTTGAGGTGAGCGAGTATGGCGAGTGAGTACTTTTTTTGTTGTTACTGAACTGAACCGAATTGAACTGAACTTTATTTCCAGACTGCAATATTATTAGATATATATACAATAAAGTGGAAAGTAAACGAAACGGCAATGCAAAATTGTTTAGGAAGGAGAAAGAAATATATTTTTTTTTAATGTAAAAAAAAAAAGCTGGGGTAGGGCAGTAAGGTTTTGAAGACGGCTCAAAATGCCTCTATGATTTTTCTGACAAAACGGGACAGATTATGAATACTATAATTTTTTTTTGTTTTTGTCACCGAGGAGTAATTTTATTTTGAAGATGCTTGGATTGTTCTAAAAAAACGTTTTGGTAAGAAGTTTTCCCTGTCTTTTATAAGGCCTGAACATTCGAATATGTAGTGAAATTCGTCCTTTAAATAAGAAAGAGTTAATATCACATACAGGACATAATCTGTCTGTGAGTGGGGTGTTGATCCGATAAATTTTCTGGATGTCATGTTTCTGGACGTCTAGATGAGTGTGTGTGTATGTGTGTGTGTGTAATGATCTCATCTTAATGCTATTATTATTATGGTGTGTATGTATACTGCAACCAAGCCAATTTTCCACCATAAGGATATTGAGGTTAATCTTACCTTATCTTACCTCGTGGAAAACGACCTCATACATTAACCCGATCGATATCAATGTGATCTTCAATTACAGACTCATCCCTGATGTTCTTCATCTAACGAAATTCTTTTGGGGGTTTTGGGAGCCTCTGATTAGGGCAACCGCTTAAGGGGATCATAAATACTCTCAAAACCCATCAACCATCAGTATGATGAAGGATACAATTGTCGATGATGGGATAACGATAATGACGAGGACAAAAAAGTGTGAAATATTCGTTTTGAAATCGGAAGGCTTGTGGAAGTGATGACCCGCTTTAAGGGGTGAAGGAGTGGATGAGGTGGTTTTGAATTTCTGTTAACATTGTTTCAGCCGTGTTCTAGTAACCCCATTAAATGAAAGCTGGATGATTTTAACAAATTTTATTTCCATTTTGAAGAGTGTAGTAATGATACTGATGATGATGACGAGGAGGAGGAGGAGGGGGTGCTGTGAGGAAAGGAGTCAGACATGATATTAATTATAATACTGAGTATGATGATGATGATATCATAATGGGGGAAAATCCAAGAGAAGATGAATGATGAAAATAACAACAAACTGTAAAATCACTCATGATGATGATGATGGTATTGTGATAGTGGGAGTGGTACTGGTATAGTTGGTGAGGATGGTGAGTTTACCTTCGGTATGTAGCGATCCTTCTTATCATTAATTAATTAATCAGGGTAAAAAATAAAATACTTTCATTCACACAAGAAACGAAGTTTCATATTAACAAAGTTTAAGCGCAAATACCGGATGCAAAAGCTGAACGTTTCTTTTACATTCACTGATTCAGTCTACACTACACATTCATGTTTGTTACTGAGGATAGCAGTGAATAATCTGAAAGAAAGCTTAAAATTTTATAAACCATTTTGAACAAGCATTCATATTAATTTAACAATTTATCATACAAGGGTCACTTTTGAGCTTGTATACTCGGTCATTATTAATTTTGCTGAAACAATAAAATTTGCATGTAGAAAAGCTTAATCTTTTTTATCATGTCAAGGGACGTAACTCTGTCAAAGTCGACCCCCCCCCCAAAAAAAAAAAAAANAAAAAAAAAAAAAATAGTATTAACAATGTTTTGTATAAATATATTTGTTATGATACCAAAGGCTATAATAGGAGATGCAGTAAAATCGAAGGCGGACGATGGCTGAGTTACTGGCGAACCGGTTTATAGGTGGTTAAAATCGTTAGTGTTGCCTCAGACAAACACAGTTTAATTACGTGATCGGAATTAGAGTCTTGAAACTTACCGTAGAGTGCTAGGGCTAAGACCGCTGTCATGATAAGTAGACTTACTATCCGCCTGCCGTCCATGTCGCCGCTGGGGAGGAAGAAAAATTGAAGCAGGAATTAGGCAGATTCTCGCTGAGTAAGGGGACAATACACATTTGCTATACACGTGGCTAAAATTCTTGGATAATCGCATGGTTTTCCTATATGCAGTATTTTGTACCGAAGTTCTCTGGTGGTTATTATCATAACAGGGCTGGAAACGTAATTTTCATGAAGAATCTGCTTTAAATCGGTTTACTTTTGATTAACATGCCCTTCGATTCTTACAGTGTGCCCATAATTTACACCATATTTTGACTCTCTGCAATCAACTTAGGAATGAGACTTTCTAAAAGATACAGTAGACTAATTTTGTTACTTTTGTTAAGATTTTAGCTGCGACTAGAGGTGAATAGCATCGTTACTGAGTATTAAACCATCTGATAATAGGAATTTTTATTCTGTATCGGGACTCGAGCTCTGGAGTATATCATTTCGTCACTTTGGTCCGAATAAGGTTCTGTGCCCCCTCCCCTTTTCTCCAATTGCTTTGAAATTAAGGTATTGTGTTTCATGCCTTGCCACATCTAGTCTGGCTACAGAGACGTAGTATTTAAACAATTTTAAAAAATGTCATCCCCATTCCATCCTCAGTAACGGTCAGTAAATTGCTTCAGCAAGGAACCTATAATAATAGTGACCTGGTATCATAACAGAATCGAAGGTATCGAAATTAGTTTTGATCCTATTCCGATCCTCTGTACTAAACCAACTACTGTTCTCCTCAGTGCAGAGATAGCAATATAAAAAATGTATCGAAAGTCCCATATCATATCGAGAACATCAAAATGCCTTTGGGATAATAAGTATCAGAATCGAAATATATTTGATACCGTCAATACTTTGCGATTGAGGACTGAATATCGAGTTACTTGAAAATTCTGATATCAGCCCACTACTAACTAGTAGCGGCTAAGACACTTGGGGCACTACATGTGCAGCAGTTGTTTCACTACATCTACAGCCGTTCATCTGCCTCCATCTAGTTTGTTGCACTTTTCTCATTCTGGAAATGTGGTGCTGAACCTAATTTAGATTATTCAATTAGTTCTTGAGCTACTGGATTACGTCGTATCATCTATCTTTGCAGCTTGAAAAACTACGAAGTAGGCCTAAATGATTTGTGATGATACCAATAATGATAGTAATGACTATCTGAAAATGGTGTGATGAAAACTAAACTACATAATACTCACATGTCGATGCTGCTTGCGACAGGGTGCGTCTGTTTAGAAGGTCAGTTCGACACCGCAGCAGAAACCTACCGCTGATTTTATACCAGAAAACTAACAAAGTTCTTCTTTGCTCGGCATTGCTGTCACCATAGATCGTATACTGAACAATATTACAAAGCACCAAACGTGCGCCATCTGCATCGGTTAACAATACATGCAAAGAAAACAAACTGCAGCATCCATGATACTTTACGACAATATTGAGCTAAAAATGGAGTCGTTTTGAAAGAGGTCTTGTCGACAGCAGATGGACTGTAAACAGCGATAAATTTCTTGAAACAATGCATCCATTCAATTGTATTCAGACATCTTATTATGAGACTTTTGGAAAGAAAGCAGTATTCATGCAGCATTCTTTGTCTTTAGGCGGATGTATACACAATTCGCTCTGCACAGGATTCATAGCTTTACGATAGTATCGAACTTGCGCGGAACGGCCATACACAAGGCTGTGCTGTTATGGCCGTTGACGACTCGTAGCTGTCAATTGAGGGCTTACTACTATCGTAAGAATTACATTAGTGCATTGGTGCTTAGTGCGCCCTTCAGAGCGTTCAAAATGCAGAGTTAATGTTACGATGATAACAGATCCCACCGTTAATGCACTAGTTCTCAGGTGAGACCTTATTCGTATTAATTTACTGAAGGCTGAAGGTATGTCATAACGGCCTTAACAGTCGAGCAACCGCCATGAACAGGTGGTCGTGAAACTAGATTCAACCTGTCAATACTTCAGCGTTGGTCATATAAGGGACAATATGCTAGTGGTGGTAAGGTGTTCGCTATGATGCTAATGTAAAAATGATCTCTACAGTGGGATGTATCACACACTGTTTACNGGCTGTGCTGTTATGGCCGTTGACGACTCGTAGCTGTCAATTGAGGGCTTACTACTATCGTAAGAATTACATTAGTGCATTGGTGCTGAGTGCACCCTTCAGAGCGTTCAAAATGCAGAGTTAATGTTATGATGATAATAGATCCCACCGTTAATGCACTAGTTCTCAGGTGAGACCTTATTCGTATTAATTTACTGAAGGCTGAAGGGATCTCATAACGGCCTTAACAGTCGAGCAACCGCCAAGAACAGGTGGTCGTGAAACTAGATTCAACCTGTCAATCCTTCAGCGTTGGTCATATAAAGGACAATACTGCCGTTAAAATGAAGAACCTAGTATCTACCATTTTCATGTAGAAAAACTGTTTCTTTTAATAACTGTTGATAGAATAGTCGCATCGTTACCAATTTTACTATAGACGCCTTTAAAAATGAGGTATCAATGCCAAACTAAGATTATCAGACGCAAAATTTTCTACCTATTTTAACAATATAAAAATGTCCATTTGACCCAAATACGTAGATACTAGGTTCTTCATTTTAACGGCAGAATATGCTAGTGGTGGTAAGGTGTTCGCTATGATGCTAATGTAAAAATGATATCTACCGTGGGATGTATCATACACTCTTTACGACAGTTAGGTGACCGCTGATTGTTTCCACTGAACATGTTCTGTTTTTGAAGAAGCGATTAAATGAGAATTATGAATGAAAGTATTGCGGCTAAACGGAGTCCACAATTTCATGGTTTAGGTAATAAACAAGGAGAACTGAAAGCTCCACCAGACCTACATGGTTCTGAGACCTGTGGCCGTGTGCAGAATCCATACGTAAGTTAACGTATAGCATAAACCACCGTGAACACTATTAATATTTTGGGAGTTTCCCTTGGCAACCGCAGTTCGTTAACTAACGTAAGGATTATGCATGCTGCCACAGACTCGACTCTTCGAAGTACATTCTAACTTTGAGTGGGCTTTAATGACTGCCAGCTCAGGATTTTTGAGTCAGCTGTGACCAGTGGCCTACTGATGTCGAGGATCCAGGAGCGTTATAAGGGACACATGAAAGTTGCATCGTCCTATATTAAATCATACTACGATGCCCTGTTATTCCAATAATAAAACTGTTTTTCAAGTGTCTGTCATAATGATAATTGATATAACGCCTCTGCTGGCCCCAGACAACCCACAGGGTTATATTTTCCAAAGTCCGAATTGTTACACCTGCTGCGCGCGTGGCGGCCATAAGCTTACGTCAAATACGTTCTGGCCACATGGCCAAGCTGTCTAGCCAGTGCTCTGCGGACGGGTGATAGTATGTTGGTACGAATGTTTTAATTCCTCTGCGAATTGTAGATACGTCAAACAAAATCATGCTGATGCAATAAAAATGCAAAATACTTTATCTGCCTTACACTATCAGACTTTACGTTTGAATTTGGATGACCAAAACCTTAATTAAAAGCTGAATAATATATTGTCGGACAGAGGTGTCTGTAGCTGCTGAAACTTAAGTGACGTCATCGTTTTTGCCAGAAGCCGCTGCTCATCGAGGTAGGGGAATTATTCTGGACGCAAGGACCAAACCCGGTAACTCTAGCTCTCCTTATTACGTCACATTACATACGTGCATGATGATTGATAGAATGATGCTCTTTCTTCGCAAAACTGACTCAGTGAGCACCATAGATAATATTTAGAGAGAAAATATATTGAAAAATGGGAAATTATTTTTGATGTGCGTGTCTTCCTTTAACATAGAGCAGTGTGGCCGAAATAATTATCGCACTGGACTCGAGATCTATAGATCGTGGGTTCGATTCCTAACTACGATCGTAGTGTTTAGTGTCTTGGGAAAGCATTTCATTCACATTTCCCTCAGTCCATCTGTCTGTAAAATACGTGTCTGGCTGTAGGCAGTGAAAGATATTGCCAGAATGTTGCGCTAGTGTTCAACGCCTGTGAATGGCAGCAGCTCTGTATATTCCCCAGAGACTTGAGATCAGGCCTGCTGGAGCAATAATAGTGTGAATTCGCGTGAGCTGACATTAGCCTGGAAACGAGACACATAAACCGCATAGCATTTAAAATTATTATTGTTAGTTTTACTGCCAAACTGGTATGGGAATAGTAGCACGCTAGCTTGATGCGCCATCTGGTTACCGGCACGCCTTAAACTGAAACAGATGTTTCCTCTGGCCTTTTGATGGGTTTTTCCTTGTCGATTTATAGAAAAAAAAATGCGTCCGCCTGCGTATAGACTCATTTCTGACACCATCTCTCCCCGGAAAAAAAAGAAATCGTTTGTTCATCCATCCATCCATCCATCCATCCATCCATCCATCCATCCATCCATCTGTCCGTTGTCCGTACGACTGTCGTCCATCCTTCAATCGAAAACTAGAGCCCGATTTAACAAAACTAAGCTGACAGGCAAGGTCGAGATACAAAAATTTCCGTATGTGCTATCACATTAGCTTTATTACTGATGTTGAAATTCACTTGAAGTAGTATCAAAAACAATTGCCTCTTTACACTATTTTCCGAGCGAATATTCTTGATGAAAACCACCAGGGACGACGAATTTGATGAAGATGAAGAGAAGGAACCCCCACCTACTTCCAGATCATGGCAATGATCGGTAAGGTCGTGTTAATTTGAGGCGTCCCATTATCGGTATTTTAACAGGGTGACAACGGAACTGACCATTAAAGCCCATATAGTGGTCATTAACTTGACTCCCTTTGTCCCCCTCCATTTTTCACAAATTTCGGTTTTCTGATTTTCCTTCAAACATTAAAAAGGTTTCGCCGCCCCTGTAACGCTAAGGAAGCAATTAAAAATAGAGCTTTCGAATCGTGTGGTCCATAAAGTAGTCAACACAATAATCTGCAGGTGGGATTACGATCTGCAGACCTAGTAGACTGCACACTGCAGGACCCCACAGTCTCAGTGGCCCAGGGCTGGACTTGGCATGCAATATCTGCCAGAGATAAGAGACACCAGCTAGTTGGTTGCTTGCTTGCTTGCTTGCTTGCTTGCTTGCTTGCTTGCTAGCTTGCTTGCTTGGTCAGTAGGTAGTTCGGTCCATTGGTCTGCTGATCTGTTAATTGGTCGGTCCGGTCGGTCGGTCAGTCAGTCGGTCGGTCGGTTGGTTGGACCGTCAGTCGATCAGTCGGTCGGTTAATTGGCTGGTTGATTGGTTATTAATGTATTAGTGTGTGGATAAATTCAAGTGGACTAAGTTTGTCCTATGAGAGTATGATCGGGTCGCATCGCCTCCCCTTGAATGAGATCTGAATGTCTTGCGCATCGAACTACGGCGCTGTGACTAATTGACCTGCAGTATTTACTGTTTTACATCAGCAGCGATGGACTGCCCTTCTGTATAGCATGCGCAGAATATGGACCAATAGAGTTATCTTATCTTATCTTATCTTATCTTGTGTTTCTATTTCCTCCGCTGAGTACTTCGACTGCGTGTCGACGTCTTGACAGAAATAATTAGTTGATACTTGGGTGAGTAACAACGCCGAGTCTTATAGGAAGAAAAGGGCATAAAAAAAAAGATGCAAGATGAGTGAGAATGATTAGGAACACTGCGAGTTCTTAAGCTCTTAGTTATTCTTATCTTTATATGCCTACTTTTATGTCTGTCATGTCGCCTATTAGTTGTTATTGTTGCTGTTAAGTTTGGTATTATACTGCCCACAAAATGTACACTGCGGTTTGGAATCCATAGTAACAGAGACTAAGACATGGCTGTGAACTTACGGTGCTGACAGCTCTCTTGACGGTGTGAGCTGTGAACACGGGTATGATTCCTGAGGCAATTGCTTCATATATAAATGTATCGCCAGCGTACACGGCCATCTTGACAGGCTTGCGGCTTTTCTGTACAAAAAAGCAATAAGGTTATTTTCAAAAATAAAATAATCAACCAAAACTGCCCACTTTCTGAAATTTTGAATGTAGATATAAAATGGCACTGTTTGAGTGAGAGAAATACCAAGGCTCTGCGACTGTCTTGATAATAATTTATAGGATAATGACCTCTTTCGTGAATTGGCATCCTACTGGTTGAAGGTCTTTTAACAGGAATTTACTAAATGTAAGTCAACTGAGAAGGGTTGCATAAACATAAATTCAGGTTCCAACTCACAGAAGAAGACATGTTTTACAGTATTACGAGGAGGCTCCTTAGCACCTTTGTTTCCAGGAAAAAGTTAATTTTGTTTCTGTAATTGTGATTAAATGAGATTACGGTTACAAGGAATGCAGCTAAGCGGATTCGGCCGCCTTTCGTTTAGCTAGGGTACAAAGAGAACTGAAAGCTACGCCAGACAAAGGTAGACCGGTAGGCAGAGTGGTGGACGGTACAGATACTATCGTTTTGATAAACATGAAAAGTTGAAGGTAATTACGTGTATGATCTCCTGTATCATAAACAGAATGTCCCTACTAAGTGGTTGTGTCTTTGGATTTGGTAAATGAGAAAAGGAAAAGAGGTATAGGGATTCAAGCAGAAAATGAGGAACAAAAATCATTAACCTTTTTCGCACCTATCCTCCATATTATCTCAACCCACAAAATTCAACTGCTAGTGAATAGAAGATTTCATCAGCGATAGCGAGGGGATGCAGATTTCGTTTTTGACAAAGCACATAAAGCACCAGCTTTAAATATAGACTATTTTCTGAAATTTTATAGCATTCTTTTCGTTTTCCCGGATAGTATTAAATCGTGACATTTTCTCCGTCCCAACAAAACTGTTTTAGCGCAAAGTGACTGACCTGAAGAGGTCTGTGTATTGTATGGGCAAATATGAAGCCAGTGGCCATCAGGTAGAATGCTCGGGTCCAGGGATGGCCCACAGGCCCCGTCAGCGCCTCGGCTATCCCGTAGCCGTAACCTGGTAAGGTAAAAATGGGGTGCGTATCCTAATGCAAAGTATCCTAATGCAAACAGGCTAATTTCACATTTTAGCCTCTTCTTTGTTTTCTTTCACATGTAGATATCTCTTTATGTTGAGGAATTGTGTCAAAGAACCTGCAATTTGTTGTCGAAATGATACGGAAGTGGATATGCAATATATATTATTATATACTGTGCAATTTTAAACTGTGGTTGTACCCTAACCTAAATATAGCTGCAGATGATTTTCGTCTCCACCCGGGGTCTTTCTCATCTGGGCCTCTTACCTGGACTGAACAATTGCGAGCATTAGATTTCCAGTTGGAAACGGATTACAAGCCTGGTGCATCACGTTTACGAAATTAAATTTCTAAAACTGGTAAAACCGGTATAAGGGCAAAGATTGGCTATGTCAGAAAGCTGGCATTCCGCTGAATAGGTTCTAATCTGATTAATATCTTCAGGTGTTTACACTGAACTGTTGACAGTGTTTCCACAGCTCCATTACTGTAACAAGACGTACTGTATATACAGTAGATTTATATGTAAACAGCTTCTAGGCAGGGTAACAGTATGACCAACATACCCCGCAGAATGGGACGAAAAGGGTCCAATGGTGTATTGAAAGATACAAGGATACAGAAATACGTCTGCTTGTCTAGACTCCCATACTCACCACAATACCGCAGTGGGTAGGCTTTAAACATGTCATAATCGTGATACATTCTCGATGTCTTGAGTGCAGTTTATGAGCTCGGGTTTCTGCAAAATTCAATACAGAATCAGTTCAGCTAAGAGCGTCAGCGTCGTCAGATGAAATATGTTTTGCTCCGCTAGTCACTTTTTACATTTATTCCTGCCGTCGATCAATAGCTAAATCAACTCGTCAATCAACTAGATCGACCTAAGGCATTTAACTATCCACCCACCCAGTTCAGCCCCCTGCCAGTCCGTCCACTCCCTCATCCATCCATCTGTCGTCTGAAGCCAAGCCACTGCCTCACTTTCGAGAGATTTCTTGTTGCGAAACAAAACTTTTCCTTATTTGATATTACTGCATAAGGTTCTTTTATGAAGGGGAGAAAAATTAACAGAACACCTATTGAAATGTCTCAAGTGCTGTGAAGGTATTTCTCCACCGTGGTTTTCAACTAGTCTAGGTCTAGTCAGTTGTCCCATGCATGCCTCCTTTAAATTCTGGGTGCAGTATTGGTGATTATAATATAATAATAATAAAATACATATCTTTAGCGCCTCCCCCCTCCTCCCCACAGCGTGAGCTATTTATAAAATCATAATAAACTCAGTTTCAAGTTTCAAGCATCTGCTCCCTCTCTCTCTCCAAACTGGTGGATCTGAGACAGTGAAAGTTACACACCATTATTTTTGACTGTTTGCCATGAACAAGATTTTGTGCGCATTTCTAGTGCAAGTTGGAAGTCTCTCTGAATTTTGCGCGCCAAAGTGCAATATGACAGACTGGTTATTGGTGATCACTTTCTCTCGTCACGTTATCTGTTACTCTCAAACCAAGAAGCGCTGCTGCTGCATTGACCCCAATGACATTTCCGATTCGGCACATTAAACATTGTAGACGTAATTCAGAGCTGCATTTTTTGGGGTCTTATTTCTGATCCCATACGAAGGGGCCGTCCCTCGGACAGCGGACGTTGTTATCAACAGGCAAGCCAAGATGGCTGCGACTAATTTAGCGGAAGCGATAGGAGACATGCACTGACTTCCGAGTGGTCTTTGCTTTATATCTCTGCCCCATTCATTAGCATTCAGAACACCATTGGTTCCTGCCACATCCTCCTGAGATCATATGTAACAGAAAGTTAAATTTGTGCCAACGGTAAACTTAAACTCACAATATAAATGCCGCTGTGTGAGCTTCCGATCCTGATCAAGGTTGCCATATTTTTTTTTGTAAGCAGGGCCAAATCGCATGTGAAAAAGAGCCAGTCAGTTAATTGAGAGCCACGGGCTTTTAAAAAGAGCCAAAAGTTCGGAAGAGCCAAGACTAGTCTGGCAACCTATAGATCCCAACTTGTGCATTGTCTAACTAACGTCAAAACTCCACCCACAAAACGGCTACACTCCTCTCATTGGCTGAGATTAGCGAGATGAATATGAAAGAAACAAAAACGCACCCCAGAAGGAGACTCATACCCCTAACCGGAATTCACGCCTACTTATACAATCCTAGCCCGACTCCTTAACCCTATTCCTACTGCACGGCGAGACAGGAGCATCAATCAAGATGAGTCCCTAACCCCAACCAATGTCCATCGAGACAGGATCATAAGTTGACATTCTTGTCCTCTTGTCTTCGAATGCACCAAATATATGAAGAGAGAAACTGATGTGCAAAGACTTACACCTAAAATTCAGCCGGTACAGCACAGGCACTATAATAACACTCCTCTGATGATTAATGGAATGCTGTGTAACGTTCTTTTTCTTGTCCTTTAAACTAGATTAGACATAGACTTATCTAATGCAGTGATTCATTTATATCCACGCATTTCATGGCTGTATGACGATGCCAGTGGTGCTAGTCGTAATCGAATCGGGAATTTCCGATTTCTGTATTATTGGCTTGCAATTCGGTCAGTCCTGTCTCTAGATTTAGATGTAGGTCAAGATTAAGATCGAAATGAAGCAATCTACTGAAACAGCGCTGTGTTTAATTCAAATGTAGTCTGTGTGAGAGGAAAAAAGGGGGCGAGGGTAAGATAAGCTTAAAGAAAGCTGAATCGTCCTACATGTGAGCGGTCGGTAAATGTGTTAGGGTCATTGGTGAACACTAGGTTCGCACGTGGAAGTTAAGGGACCCATTCAGACAGTAGGTATTTAAGAATTAAATTGCTGTGAAGTTAGCGTCCCTGTAGTGTAGTGGGAACACGTTCAGAGTTACAAGCTGAGAGCCTGGTTCGATCCCCGGCAGGGACAGAAATTTTCTAGAGCAAGTTTTTCCGACCCTTCTTCTCAAAATTGATCATTCACAGTAATTTGGTAAAATCCCTGGTGACACACTTCCTTAAAATAATATGCAACATCTGAAAAATTATCAGACTAAGCTCACCTTCCTCCCCCTTAAATATAATAGAAAGAAATACAATATTACAATATAGGCTACCTTGCTAACCGGTTACATACAGACCATATTTAATCATATGATAACCTATTATTCCAGTAAAACAGTCTTTCAAGTGTCTGTCAACATATGTAACACCTTTGCCTGCCCAGGACAACCCATAGGCTCACGTTATGCAAAGTCCTGATTCTTATATATCCACTGCGCGCGTGGTGGCCATAAGCTTCCGTCAAATACGTTCTAGCCTCAAGACCATGCTGTCTAGCCAGTGCTCTGCGGACGGGTGAGAGCACGTCGGTATTAGTATCAAACTTTCATTCTACTGTAAGCAGCAGGTGTGTCAAACAAAATCGTGCTTAGGCAATAAAAATGCAGAATTCTTTACCTGGCTTACACGATTAAACTGTACTTTTGAATTTGAATGATCACAACCGTAATAAAAAGCTGAATAATACATTGTCAGATAGAAGTAACTGTAGCTGCTGGAACTTCAGTGACGTCATCATTTCTGCCACAAGCCTCTGCTGGTCGGGAAAGGAGAATAACTCTAAACGTAAGGGCCAAATCCCGGTCACTCTAGCTCCCTTTGTTGTGTCATATTACACACGCGCACAGAACGATGCTTTTTCTTCGCAAAATTCGCTCGGAGGGCACCATAGATAATTTGAAGATGGAAAAGTACTGGGAAACGGAGTTATTTTTGACATGTCCGTCCATCATTGAAAGGAGGCAATTCATCTAGGGTTCTAGAGTCTCAATGATCTGGGACAGAAACAAGAAGAAAGGCGATAGGAGTGAACGAATGCACAAAATGAAACAAAGGCGACGTGGTCAAACTTGATTTACATAGTTTAATATATTGAAGAAAAAAAATCTGTAACAACAACCAACTGTGACAATAATCAGTATTCTCAGTATTCTAACTGCACAATCTGTAAGCTAATGTAACATACCATATCCTCTGCCACAGGCATGGTGTCTGCTATTAAATGTTCACACAAACCACAATATCATTTTATTGTATAAATGTCCATCATGTTGTAGGTTACGTGAGGTTAACTAAGTTTATGCTCCCGAAAGTTGTCTTTTTTTTTTTAATACAAAAAAATGCACACATCTATGAGCGCATCTATAATAATACAGATAAAGTTGGCTGTAAAACTTACAGACATCAGACAAATTTAAGTTCATATTAAAAATGTAATATCATAAAGAATTTCAGTTTCAACACCAGCGCAACAGAAGGAAAGTGTGTATTACGTGTGTCTGAATTACCAGCGCCTTTGGGAACATACTATATTTAACAATGCATTGATATGGCTCACTGTCTGAAAAACAAAAAGTGTTATCAGAAGAAGCTCAACGAAACAATCTCACTGGCTGCAGTGTCACGAAGGATCGGTATAAAATGTTGACTAATTACGAGGAGATATCGAAAAGATATTGCCCTGTCTTTAACATGCAATATCACATACAAAATTTCATGAATTTCTGTTCACTGGTCTCCAGGAAAGGGCGAACCAAGTGTAGCCAGTTATGATCTCTCCCAGATGAATGTCCCGACTTTTGATGTTTCATCAGAACGCACAAAGAGTGGAATGCTGTCAGCAAATTCTCGATTTGTGTAATGAAACATGTAACTTACTCTTGGCAGATTGATAACAAAAGATGAGACATGGGTCCATCATTTTGATCCCCGGTCAAAATAATTTTTAGTGCAGTGGAAACCGCCTTCCTTTCCAACACGAAAGAAAGCAGAAAGTGCAGGCTTCAAAAGGTAAGGCCATGGTTTCCGGATTGTGAGATTCTAAAGCCTTATAATAACTAAGTACTTGGAAAGTAATAGGAGGAACACAACAATGGAGGAACCTTATTTATTTTGAACGTCCTCTGTGACAAACGCAAATGAAAGCTCAGTTTAGTGAGTGTTGTTGTTCTATGTCAAAGTATCAGCTTAGAAGTCGCTTAATGCATTCTTGAGTGTAAAAATATGTGACTATGAAAGTTTGCCGCACCCTCCATATTGTCTTATTTCTAAATCCGGAAATGGATGTAAAAAGTGTTAACAGTTTGAGTGCCCCGAAGCTGTCAAAACTGAAGTAGATGACTGGTTTTTGTGTCGTGACACTCTGAAATTTCTGTGGGCTATCAATCGGTGGCAGAAATGTTTGATTAAAGATAAGAGTCTATACACTGTATAGAGAAAGACTAAGGAATGTACCACATTTCATTGCCCCAATTTTGTTCCTTCATGGTCAAAGCAAAAAAAATGTTTGTTTTCCCTTCATACAGATGACTAGAATGGGTTTCCAAATATCTGGACGTCATCAACTGTTACTAGTGTTACAGTTAATACCTTCAGTCTGTCGTAAATTTACAACGATCATGTACTTTCTTCGCTATTCTCATAATTTTTATCAATACTGTGACAAGACGATTGAGCAGCTACTTCATCAAATGCCACCACAGGAGCCTACCAGGTCATCTTTATCTCTAAACCAGGTGGCTACATAAGAGTTAAAGTAACGGCTATGCATTTCATTACAAAAGCACCATCTCATCCAATCTGACAGCTGAGATGCCGATTTGTGAAGCGACCTTATATTTATGAAACAACACTTCTTTGTGTAAAAGGACTAAAAGTCAGTGTAACCGCCAGTTGCTTTGAATTTGCTGATACAAAAAGTTGTGTTGCTTCCCTTCCTCGAGTTCCTGTGTCAAAGATCGCGCCGCATTACGCTGTGTATAGGCCTAAGCTCTGTCTCAGAAATTCATTGTTCAGACATAGCATGCTCACTTTAAAGAGCGATTATTGTAACTAGTTCATTTAACATAAATCTATGCCAAAATATGAGCAAAAATGAAAAAAAAATACTCTTCAAATTGTCTCTGCTGTAAATAATACATTGTAAATCAGTGAACACCCACAGGTGAAGCCTGTATTCCTAGGCAAAGGCAATGTAACAGTTTGGGATGGGCTGTGAAAACAGGTCAGGTAGGAAAATACATTTCCTGTGAGCTCACAGATGATAGAGCTGTCCCCTGTGCCCATCAATACATAGTTGCTTTACAATGACTGGCAGCCACGACTGTTCAATACTGACTACCCAGCCAAGTTTCACAAACATACGTATCTAAGTGGCCTGTCTTTGTGGTCGTTAAATCGCATTGGTTTAGGTGCTCTTCATACATATTACCGTGTTCATGGCTGGATTACCACATAAAATTAAACTCCGATAATACGAGCACCCTTCCAGTTCAGATATCTGTGCACTGCATTGTTTCACAAGAGGAAGCCAGTGATGGGGCTGGAATAACATACTGGACTAATCATGATGTATCAGAAAAGGTTTACTTTATTATAGTTTGATTTGAAACAAGCAAGCCATCTGAAGTACCCATGTGTTGAAGTATATCGGTTAGTATCTGTGGCACTCCCAGTGATGAAACAGGTGAGGGGAAATAAAAGCAGCTCACGACCAAAGTTTGTTACAGCAATCCGATTCTACATGTTTAGTTCTACTGCATTCTAAACCACTTTAACTGTGTGGAAACATTATACCTTTCCCCGTCAGTAATATAGTGTTTCATATCTTGTTATGATATATCAGAACACAACATCACTGTTAATCAGGCATCCTAAAGTTGCTCAGCTGCACTTCCAAGTCTTCATGAAGTTCATAGCAAAGTCTGTCCCTGGTGGTGCCTGTCATCATTTGGTAGTATCGTATCTTCTTTGCAATGATCCTTTTCATCTTATGTTTCACAACCTGAGTGTCAGATCTAATACCAAAGTGATAAACGGTTCATTCCAGTGTGAGTGCTCCTATGCGCATGAGTTTCTTAGTACAGTAAGGCTAGTCTATATCTGCCCAGCAACTCTCCTGAAGACACTGCTGAAAACAAATGTCAGCGTAACATAAAATGCACTTACTTAGCTCTGGAAAGCTGCTTTTAATTGTGGTAAAGCAAGGATAGCATTGGATGTGCAGCAATTGCCTGTATACCTGAAAACCCAGGCATTGTAGAGGCACGGACCTTTTTGAGCACCAACCAGTGGCTAGTAACTCTTTTCCATGTGCAGTGCCCCACTGAAATATAGAAAAACGTGTGCTAGAATGAAGAAAATAACTACCTTAATAAAACAAACCAAACCACCACATGCAAAGCAAATTCTGAATAACAGGCTGTAGCTGTGAATAAGCAGATCTACTGTTACTGACTGCATCAGCAATATGCAATCCAAAATTTGGAAGGTTTCTCAACAAAATGAGATGAATTCACTGATATAGTCTAGTCTAGTTCTAATAAGTGCTTGGAGATTTTCAAATTTGCCCGTCAACCAACACAAGCTGATATATAAAATTAATGGTGATACCCTAGTATGACTCGACATAAAAGAAGATTCTACTGACTTTTGTAGCAAAGCAATCCACGAATGATGATGTGGAATCTATGGAGGGGTGTGACTGTGTGTATAGTACCACCACTTTGTTTGAGTTAGATTTTAATGTCTTCTGTTCAGCATTTGGCACTATCAGATATAAGGCTTGAACCCCACAGCAGGTGCTGACAAGATGGTGCCTTTGAAACACTGTGAAAAATACCCTATGGAGAAATCTGTCTCTATCTGGACTTGAATCTTGAATTTTTTGCACCAAGATATGAATCCTATATTTCTTGGCCCCCTAGCAGCTTTACCAACCTTTGAAATACATGAGAAAATGAAAAAGCCAGACCAAACAAGGCTGTAAAGCTTTCAAAAATATACTATCTGTGTTTTCCCAAATTAATCTCATTACTCATAGCATGCTGCTTTGCTGTTTAGTTTGTTGCCTGGCTAGCAGTCAATATGGTCAATCTATGAACCGTTTGTAGCAGGACTGGTGGTGGAGGATGCAAGCAATTTTTGACAATAGTAAGAATATCTTTTTCCATGGAAGAAGTGGTATGGTATTCAGTTTCACAATGGGTACAGACTCAACACAGACTGCTCATTTTTGTTTTCACTTTGAGCCAACATGATCAAGCATTTGTGATCATGCTCAAACATAATACCAACCATAGCTTTTTACCCCATTTTACCTGGAAACTCTAACATTCTTGCCAAATAATAATAAAAGAGTTGCTAAACTGATAGCCTGAAATTTGTGCCAAATGAAAGGGTAATACTCTGGAAGAGTAAGCCATTCTGCATAAACCAAACATATTCCAGGGAGGCAAGCTCGACCAAATATAAGCAAAGTTGCAACATGACACTGAAAACTCATAAGTAAATGATTTCAACAAATCTGGAGACAATATCTGCAACTTCTCATTTAATTATCTTGTACAGAAGATCTTCAATGCTGCAGTTCAGCTGAGAAAGACAGTGTAAAAACATTAACTCAAATATATTGTGAACAAAACTTTTAACATTAATTCTAATTGTTATTTGGACATGTACAGGTCCAGAAGTGGATTCATCCATGTCTACCTGCAGGAACAAATGTATGCAGGAAATAATGGGAATCTCTTCCATTCCATGTATAAAAATCTTCAACATAAGCGTATCGCATATATATTCTCATTTCTTCATTGTGCATGATGAGCATTAACTCCTCGCTGTGCCTATTGCTTGGATATATGACACACTATTTTTGTGGATAAAGGCATAAATGACTGCAAACATATCTTACATTTTTTTCTGTTTTTTTTGAAAAACAAATTTTAAACTCCCATACACATCTAACCCATTTAAGATGAAATAAATGATCCTTGTAGCAGAAGGAGTGGAAACGAAGGAAAAAAACAAAAGAAGCTAACATGGTGTAATTCTTTCCATACCGTAATTTAGCCTTTGTCTAGTCTACAGAATCATGTTTTACTGATTGCGACATACATGTATTATGCCTTACCACACATTTATATATATGAATTAAATATGTAAAACTATACATTGATGGAAAGAATATTGAAAAAGATTCAGAAAATAAAGAAAAGCTGGGGTGCAAGTTTGAGCGTAGGTGTGGGAAGAGATTTGAAAAGAGTCAAACTGGGAAAACGAGATAATTCTCTGGGAAAATGAGATAATTTTCAAACATTTTCTTTACTCCAATAACAATATGCCTGCCTGCATGAAGGTTTGCATCACAATGTAGTCTATTTCCATTCATAAAGTATTTCTGGGCACACTACTTCCTGAATTTTAGAGATATTCCATGTATGAGTCCTTCTTTGGTAAATTCTGTTGGAGTTATTGTTTTATTTGTTTACTTCACAAGGAGCAAGAACAATGAATGAAAAACACTAACTATACAAACCAAAATTTGAAAGATAGTAAAATATTCCGCTGAAAAGGCATAGTTTTACTTCTGAGATAACTAAAATGGTCTCTTAAAATCATGATGACCTTGTCGGGAAGAAATAAAGCAGTTTGGGTCGGGTTCAAGCGGCGTCGATATAAAAGTGTTAGTCCAAACATGGCCATTGATGGAAGCAATGTGTCAGCCAAAGTCCGGAAAGAGTTAAAATGCCCACACCTCTAAGCTGAAATGAGCTAATGATGAGATTACAATCTTAAATGCTTTCTCAACATACTGCTGAACAGATCTTGATAGTCCGTCTTTACAGATGTAAAGACATACAACATTTCCTTTGCAAGCATGCAACATGCAGACCTCACCAAGCTGGAAGTCTGCTAATGGAGACAGCTGGTGGAATGCTGAAATAATGTCATTATATTCACAAGTCTGAAATGTCACAAATGCCACACTCCAGTTAAGTCAATCCAAAAGCCTCTTTGCATATAAATTTACACAATAGAGTGAAATCAGCCTTTGGATCAAGGTTGTTAAGACTTGTTTTACTGAGGACTGCATGAACTACATGTACATTCTTGAAGACAAGCCTAGTGACCAGATTAGAAGAACCAACCTGCTCACCATGGTTGTAACTTCACCAGAGGACACAATAACAAGAGTTTCACCAACTATATATGCAAGCTTTCTTTGAATATACATATTTTGTCCATATTTTGTGACTGATGGATAGCCTGAATCTCAGTGCAAACATCTGACTGAGGACATGTATATACGGCCTCTCCACATTCCATTATGTGGAAATAAACAAAAGTATATATAATAAAACACTGTTTCTGAGTACCACCTATGCTGCTCTTCACCCCCCCCCCTCAAAAAAAAAAAAAACAACAAAAAAAATGGGAGTCATCCTGTCTCAGCTGCTTTTATGACTTTTCCAGACATTTTTGACTTTTCCACATATATTTATGAGCTCATGTATATGGATGAATGGTGTAAGTCTTGACTGACAATAAATGAGATAATAAATGAAGTTTACAGGCTGACACTGAATGAAAGAGAGAAACTGCTGAATGGTATGACACAGGAGAAAAAGAGATGGTGGGGTAAAATAAGCATGAATTATACTAATTACAGGGACTGGAGGGGATGAGAAGAGAGGAGAATAATGACTTGTTATCTCTATCCTCTACATCCTTAGTAATATACGTTCTGAATAAGAATATAATGTTCATGAGCACTCAAAGTGCCTCTTATGACTGATATCAGGGTTTGAAAACCTGTAGTGTCAGACTTCCCTAATGATAATATGACAAGTTTTATTATTCGGGCTGACAAGAGCAGATTGCAGAACTGTGAAATGAGAAAGGGAGGGAAAGAAAACTGAATGCTAGAGATTTATCATACCGACTTCCTTAAGTACAGTTTAAGTGGTGAGTTCTCCTGATATCATGGCTAAACGAGACAAGGCTAAGAGGATTGCACTGATAAAGACTACCCCTGACCTACTTAAAAACATAGAAATTTGCACTGCAACAACAAAAACAAGATACATGCACAATCCACAAGGTGACTGTCCTTTTCAGCCCATATCTCTTATACCAAATGTCTCAGCAGTCAGGAGACATCTGCACCCTGAAATGTCCCTAATGACATTCCAATACATGTGCAAAACTCAGGTTTAAAAGAACTGTCTGGTGAATAAAAGATCTAAATTTTTGTGGTACAGTTGCCTGCATTAAGAGTACCACGTCTACAGATTTTTTTTGTGTTTGTTTCAGACCTAGTAGGCTGAAACTTTAAGATGTCTTTCATAATCATATTCCTCAAGAAATTGGGAAATCTATCAATATACTTGTATCCTGAATGCATATACTTCACAAGTGGTAAGTTATCAGTATCTATCTCATCAATCATTATGTGATTGATCTCAGTATGAAATGCACATATATCATACAACTAAACACCAAAATGGTTTACTGTACACTCTTTACAAGCAAACTACTTTCCTTGCCTATCTTTACAACACAGACATATCATGCTGCAAACTTAAAAACAAAAGCAATTCAGACAAAACACTCTGACAAGTCTGATAAAGTAAGTGACAAGAACACAACTAAAAGTTTATCCCATCCGGAAAATTTAACAAAAACAAAAAAAAAAAAGGGAAAAAAACTTTCGAAGTTTTACATAATTTAATTGAAGAAATTTATGTTGGAGATTTTCATCCTGCTAACAATATTTTAAAGCATAAATTCACATTCAAATATGTGGACTTACTACTGAGCATGTAATGGGGCACGAATTTAATGCTAAGATCATTGAGGGGTCAACATGTAAAAAAAACAACAAAAAACAACAAACAATTCTAGCTGCACATGTTTCAAAGGTGATAAATGTAAAACAACACTACAGGTGCACTCACTTACTCTCTGATGGACATATATCTCCATGACATGGAGAAATGAAAATGCTATCTCTTCTTGTGGCTAAGAGAAATAAACAAGTCCACTACAATACCAACAGGGTCTGAGGTCCAAACTTCTGGAATAACGCTGGGTTGTCTGGCTAAATTTAAAGAGGTGGTCCATTTACTTTACCATGCAAGTACCCTCATTACTGAGCATGTAAAAAATCGGATACCTTTAACAGAGCCCTGAATTTCACTGTCATCATATCCACCCATCACAACCAAGAAATACATGTACAGGAAGAACTCTTTGACAAAGCATGTTATATTGATTATTTTAGCTTTGTCAGCCTATTTAGGTAGCAGTAGGAGTATTTTGAGTATACACATATTTCTGCTCCCCAAAATGGCATTGACATTTTCTCCTAAAATATATTACTATTAAATTTCATTTTCACTAAAAATATGCTTTGTGTCTACTCTTTTTTTGGCCTTATTTCCCATTAATGATAATGTGTTTTGTCACAAAGCACTTTGCACAATCTCCAGTGTCTACATCAATGCCATGTTATAAAGTAGGCATAAGACTGTACGTTGTTATAATATACAATAGATACAGCACACAAAAGACTGACACTCACAAATGCAGCTGATGAATCAATGTAAATACACTCATCTGAATAAGTCCTTCATAAGTCTTCATATTAAGAGTTCAGATAAACTGTCAACTAACAACATGTATGAATAGCATACATCTTCCTCATACACTTCACATCAAATATACACCAATGCCTTACATTGAGGAATTAAAAAAAAAAAAATGAAATAAAACATTTACTGAATAGGATCTAATCCGAACAATGTATTTATGAATATATGATGATTTAAGTATCAAGAGCTAAAATAAAAAAAAACAAGCAAAATTCCATCACAAGTTACAAAAACTGGATATGAGCTGAGAACACAACTTTTCACACATACACAGCATATGTAGTAATCACAAACAGTGTTGGGTTCTTTTGAGAGCAAATATGATGTTATAAATTTTATCCTTCACTAAAATTCCTTTCATACAATGGACCAAGTAGCATGAAATGCCAGTCTATGTGGGATAAAAGATGGCAGGGATTCACACTTATCCCCAATTACTTGGCTCCAACTAATTTCCTAAGCCCAGGTGTATCAAAGGATTTTGGACGCTCAATAGGCAAACCAAAGGCACGGTCCCATATCAAAGATGCCAGCACACCTAGGGCACGTGACACTCCAAACATGACAGTATAGTAGTTCATTTCTTTCAGTCCATAATACTGGGGAAAGAGACAAAAGTAATTCGAATCATAAAGATGCATTTTACATGATTTCTTACACAGTTTATGAAAAGCTTAGAAGTGTCACAAAGGAAGACTGTTTATCAAGAGAATGGGGGTTGGTCAAAGTACTTCTCCCAAATATGTTGCCATGTGCTACCAATATATTGTCATTTCTCATCATTAAATCTCATTGCAACAACATGCAGTTCAGATTAATCCATCTGTGATTCCAGTGAGCTGGTGATGTGTATGTACCTTGATGATGCCAACAAAATAGTGTATTCATAAAATGTTATCTTCCCCAGTGAAGATCACAAAATGATAGCCTTGTAATTGTAAGCTAGACACTAATTCACCACCATAATAATATAATGCAACAGATAAAGGATCCTGTTGTGAAGCCGCCTTGAAAGTTTATCCCAAATTTTTCTGAGTAGCAGAAACTGATGTTTGAAAGACTAAAAATAGGTGGTCTAAACTAATTTTTTTTTCGCTGAAACTTGTCTGCTATTAGTTTAAATGTAAAGAGCTAACTGCCTTGAGAAAAATGATACCAAGTTTATCTCACTAGCTTGATTTTCAGAGAAGTTATTGAATTTTAAGGTTTGTGAAATTTCACATTTTTTCGCTACTTTTCACATAAGTCACGGAATACCAACTTCCGGCATCCATATTTTCTTTAAATATCATCTCTAGTCCTTGACAACTCTTCAGCCTACAGTCAGTGACATAGATAATAAACTCAATTTTTTTCTGGGGTTTAGGGGAATTCAAAAGTGACAATTTATTGTGATAAAGTTGGCATGAAGCCCAATTTTGACAGCGGCAGGATTATCGCTGACAGGATCGCTGACTTTCGCCTCGCCGGTACTGCGTTCGTCCATTGAGCGTCATGCACAGAAGGCAAAATCAAACGGAGGGCGTATGTTTGTCAACAGCAGGCGCTTCGCGGAAATATATGCCCCTGGCTTGATTTTGGTCTATTTATAGAGGAGACATGCTAAGGTTTATTTTCGTATAAAATGGTCCCGATCTTTAATTTTTTTCCCGATTTTCTCACCCCTCAAAGTTTTCAACCCGCATTTTCCACATGAAATACAGCTTATATGCTTATAAAAATTTAATCTGAAGAAACCTTGTTATTTTAGCTTTCATTTGATGATAGTTTCGTACACATAGACCGCGTTTCCGTGAATCGCCGAGGTTATAAGTGTTAGGGGGGTAGATTTGCCTCTGGCACAAACGATGAGAAAACGTTCTCCATACACCTCTTTCAATCAACAAAACACGCACAAAAACTCAATCAAAACCATAAACAGAGTACATATTTAAAAAGAAGAAGAATTGCACTTTAATCTGATGTAAAAATCATAGTGATCCAGCCAGTTACGACTGAGATATAGTAGGGTGAAATTACCCGAAAATTACGCGACAGTTGGCAGTTTCGCCAGGTTAGCGACGCAGTTTAGACCACCTACTAAAAATAAGTCAAAACAAAATCTTTCGTATGTGAGAATTTCATAAAACCTGCGTAAAGCAAGGTCTAAATTCTTTGAAAGTGGATATGCAAACTCTACCTGCAGCAAAACACCACTGTGAGCATCCACATTCGGCCATGGGTTCTTTGCTTTGCCCTGCTCAATAAGGATATCTGGAACAACTTTGTAGAGCTGGGAGACGAGCTTGAAGAGGGGGTCATTGGGAAGATGTTTCAAAGCAAATTCTCGCTGACAAGTGTATCGTGGATCAGTTTTTCGCAGCACGGCATGTCCATAGCCTGGAACAACCTAAAATAAAAAAATCATGGACAAACCTATTACTATAGAGGAAATGGTGAAAATTGATGTCTTTGTATTTGGTACTAGCTAACTCAGTCACTCACAAGCAAATTAACAAAAAAAAACAACAAAAAACACAGAAATAAAACATGCCTCGTAAGAAAACAAAACATTATCAAAACTCATATATGGTAGATAAAATAGATTTCTTTACTCACAGCTGGATACAGAATTGGAAAAATTGTGGTAAAGACCTTGAACAGGAGGACTCTTGTATTCCTCAGTGACCACAGGCACAATTGGAATTACAGTAATTGATTCCCAAGCTGGATCATCACACCACCTTGCTATTGTGGCTCTTCATCTCCATCATTTACCTGAGTGATTTAAAACTTGTCCCTAGTGGTTTTCATCTAGGAAAATTACTTTTGGGATTTTGGAGATCCCTGAATAAGAGAATGATCTAGGTGACAGCTGATACCGTTTAAAAACACCAGCATCATATTGCCCCCCCCATCATCAGCAACATCAGACTCATGGTCCATATCCTCTTGTGCCTGTTTATATATTACTGTCATACATGACTTCTGTTGCCTCTATGAACATTAGGCAACCTCCTTCATATTCAAATTCTGCTTAGATCCAGCAAAAAATCAAAGCCACAACAAAGCAACGAACAGCAAATGAAAGGCAAAGACAGCTTGACTGTACCTTTATGCTGAGCAGTTTCCCATAGTAAATAAGGCTGCTTGACAATCTTGAGCACTTAAGCGCAACTAGGGTTATCTGACTACATCTTTTTTTGTTTAATGAAGTTTCTATTTTCAGATGAAATAAAAGTCAAATGGATGCAAAAGGATATATTTCTTTTTTGCTTAATGATGTTTGCTTTGGATTTGCTGCATTCATTGTCTATTCCTGACATGAGGAATCCACAAAACTAATAACTAATGCTGCAAAACCGCACACATTCATGTCTCTGGTTCTATAAATGGTCTTAATACCAAAATTTGCTCGAAAACAACAGAATTGTTACATGCAAGTGGCATTCTCTTACCTGCCCAGACTTGAGTGTTTTCCAAATGAAGTCTCTTAGTTGATCATCTGAGACCTCACCGCCTAGAGCTTCCTGGAGCTTGGTGGTCCATACCAAGACTTCCTGAACAGATAAGAACAGGACAGAATAAGAACCAGAATAGTTTATTGGGCTGTAAGCCAAAACACTTTGCACTGACACAAAGTTGCAACCTTCTTTCAAAGAAAGAAATAAAACAACATGACCTATTCTTTCAAATATATGACATTGTTGTTTACTCATACTTGAGAATTAAGTCCGCAAATTCATGCTCTGCACACTCTACAAAATTTGGTGACAAATTATTTCAGTACTCATTATGGGTTTAAGCTCAATCATTTACTTATACAATTAAATCTCTTGTAGGTTGCCACAACCTCAGACTGTGGTTATTCAACATTATATTGACATAAAAAGAAGCAAGTCCTATCTGAGAAATAATATGCTTCTTGACCATAAGTATCTGACAAAGAGAATACATAAATAAACTCAAGCATAAACTGTGCGAGGTTTATGTCTTCAACTTTTCAGGAATATTTCAAAAACATCTCATCAAACTAGGAGGAATTGTCATTAGCCTGTCTATACAACTATGAAAAAGGCAATTCATGGTGCTATTTGGTGTCAGCCTTTTAAACCACAAAATGAAGAAAAAGGTTTACTCTGTCATCACATCATACAATCTTTCTTACAATTCCTTCTTACAGAGATATGGTACATCCTTAAGAATACCTTATACAATAATATCTCTCTTCAAGATACCATAGATAAACCAGCATGAAAGTCTTAAATCATACACTGTCATGGGGAAGATAAAGTGAGGGAAAAAATATCTCATATCAACACAACTGAAAACGCACAAATTCATTAACTTTACCTGATTTGCCAAGCCATGCAATGGACCAGCAAGACCATTCATAGCCGCAGCAAAAGAGAGATATGGATCAGAAAGTGCACTCCCAACCAAGTGACATGTGTGAGCACTCACATTACCACCTTCGTGATCACTGTGTACAAAAAAAAATGAAACAATAGTAACAGAGGAAAATAAAGGATGTGGAAAGAGGAAACACCATCAATATTAAATAAGGTTTAAGCTGGAAATTATACATACAAGCTGAATAGGTAATAAGTATCATTACTGGACAGGAAGGTCTTGTTCTAGTTTATTTATATTTAAAATTCATAGTATACTGTCCTCTATAGTCTAGATTTATTTCATGGCTGAACTGTAATTTGTAATTTCATTTCTCACATTAACCTTACTAATTCATTTGTGCTGTCTTGTTGGTGTCTAACATGCATGAAAGGAGTTGTGTTCTCAGAAATGTTCTAATCAAAACTGTACCTAAAATTTAAAAAAAACCAAAAAAAAAACCAACTGTACAGCTTCCTTTCTAAAGAGAAAAAGTCCAAAGCCTGAAAGTAAAACAAGACAAAACTAAACTTACGTGTGGATGGTTAGGTAGAGCCGCATGAGTTCAACAAACTCTGGGTTGTCAAAGCCCAACATGGAGGTGTAGTTCCAGCTCCAGTCCTTCTTTTTGTCAATGGGGTCAGGGGGATTGCCCTCACGGTAGAGATTACGATAAATGATGGCGGCCACTGTTGGAAGCTTGGCAATGAGGTCCATTGTGTCTTCATAACACAACTATGAAGGGAAAAAATATATTTTTGAATTAATGGAAAATTGCTTTCTGAAATCAGGTACATAGTCCATTTCTTATGCAATTTATAATTTCATTATTTTGGACATCTATCTGAGTTGGAAGCTAATTTGTCATGACAGGGGCCCATTACAAATAGGGGATGCAGTTGCATAAATGTACTGCTTTGTTAAGGGGCATCCGGGTGAGAAAAGGTCAGTTTATGCTTTAAAAAATCCATTTTACAAAAATCACGGGAAACGATACTTTATTATTTGTGGAATTGAATACACACACTGATTTCTGTTTTGGAGCCTGGAAAACAGAAAAAAAAAAGATGTTTTAGCAACTCACCCCTCTCACAAATAGTCAAGGTTCATGTAGTTCAAACGCGATTTTCTCAGAAGTGCAATTTTCATGAGGTAGAGATTCTATAATCTCAAAACTCTATTTATGCTAAAGTTCTGAAATTTTGCATGGACATACAGATATAAATTCTATAGGAAAATATCTAGTTTTAAAAGACTTCACTTGGATATTTTTGTGTTACAGCAAATTACTTGTGGGGCAGGTGTCAAATTTTGCAGAGTTTGGAGAGGGCAATGTTTGAAAATTCAATAAAAAAAAAAAAAATCACAGGGATGAGTGGAGAGCATTAAAATTAGACAGTTCCTTGTAGGATCATTTGAACTATCACTGTCAAAAATAATTTTGATTCTAGCTTGCTTAAATTGAGAAATTTTGAGATTATAAAATTATGTCTCAAAATCCAAGATGACCGCTGTTACCATGGCAACAAAAAATCAAATTCCAAAACTGATACTGACAACACAATAAGTTGTACATGCTTAACAATGTATCACACCAGTTTGCTCAAGTATGTTCAAATAAAAAAATTTGCTTTCTCACCAAGATGCCTTCTTACAGTGATGAGGGGAAATACAGTGATGCTTAAGTTAAAAAATGAAAGCAGAATGGGAAATGGTTGATGCAGGAAGGCATGAGAAAATATAAGTAGACGGAGTAGAACTGTGACAGTGAATGAGAAAGCAGCCAGGGACAGGATAAATGTGATGTGATATTACAGAGATCTCATTTCTATGTCAGCATCACACAAAGGAGGGGAAAGAGAAAGTTCAAACTTAGTGAGAGAAGGAAGCACGCTGAATTGGTGGAAAAAAAAATAATTGCTAATTCAACTTCCGCAAATGAATTTCAAACAACATATTCTGGAATAAAAGAACTAAAGTAAGTGTTTTAAAAAAAAAAATGATGAAAGTGGTTATAAAGTTTAGACAAATAGCATGCTTTCACTTGTCCAATTGCCCAATTCCATAGGGTTGTGTGCAGCACTGAGAATACCTAAAGGATGTTTCACACCCAAAAAACTCATCATCATTTTCACCATGAAATAAATGATTCTGTTATTTAATGACTACTGAAACAATGGTGTAACAAATCCTGGTTTGACTTTTGTACCTGTTTATCGCATTCAAAATGTTTCAAAATGCATTTAACCTTTTAACCTTTCTTATAGCCGCTATGACTTTTGAATTTTCCATAAGAGGACACGGTGCTGACCTAAATGTAGAAAAACCGTGCCATGCCTTACATAAAACCTTTTGAGATAAACAATTAATGTAATGCAGGTTATCAGTACTTGATAAGATACATGGACAGCACTATAAATGTTAAGTGAATACATCATCTATATCTTACATCATATTCAGCGTATCAAGATAAATCACCACCTGTAACTCCTTTGCTGACCTTGGTGAGATATCACAACACTGTGATTGTCCTAAGAGGTGACATCAACACTAACCTTCACTGATGGTGGATTATGCATGCTAATCATGAAAGGTATGACAATGACTCTTCAAAATTTCCGATAACAGAAAAACTATATAATATTTCAATGGGTCTGTCTTATGACATAAAAGCTCAGCCATACCATGAGAAAAGTATGACTGATATTTTAACTTATCAGTTTCTGCATACATTAAATAAGAAAACCACATACAATGTTACATCATGTCAAAGACCATACCAGGTACATGACAAGCCAGATAATGAATACTGCTTAGACAAAAGGAAAAAGAACTAACTATACCTCACCCTCACAGATACTGTGAACCTTCCTAATCTCTGCTTTATATTAAATTCAAAGGGCAAAATTTGCAGAAGAGGTACCAATTGATCATAACCATCAGACGGCAGGCACAAAAGTTGTTTTATTAAAAAGGAGGGGGAGGGGGGCTTATTGTGTCAACAATAACAGTCGTGCCATGTGCTTTTTGGCACATGGCATTCGCAGCTAGTGGACAAGATGTAGAAACAATGCAAATAAACTTTTTTTTGTTATGCCTAAGGCTTACTGAAACAGATATGCAAGTAAAAGAGATCTGAGGTTTCAGATTTGCAAGTATAGGTGAAAGAGAAGGCAGATGAGAAACACAGGAAAACAGAAGAGGAAAGAAGTGGGGATCGGGGATAAAAGAATGGTTCAGTTCTATTTTGCCTTTGTTGATACAACATGGCCGGCATTCACCGTCTCCCCACTCAGTCTAGCCCCATCTCAGCCCTTTGATTTCATTTCCAGTACTTAAAAAAAAAGAAAAAAAAAAAACCCTGAAGAGGAAAAGGGGCCATGTCATAAAATCAAATTCACTCCCTCTCTCTCCCAGATTTGTTTTGTGATATTTGTGATTAAACAGTTCAATTATGTCTTGTTCCAGCACCTTTGCCACTACATGGCAAATGAACAAGAAAACAAATTTATTCACACTATGATCTTGTATTTACAGTCCATCAGCCAATCAGCTGTTGTATTATCCTTCTAATTTTACTGAAATATATAAGGGTCATATATGGGACACATAATCTTTTATCTTTGTGAACCTCACATATTAATAGGTATCTATAGTTCAAAAGATTGCCCTCCTCAGGTGGATATGCTCTCATATTTCAATGCTAGATGTTATGGTATCAATTTTCCTTTCTGTAACATTGGGAGAGATGGTAAATTAACTCTTTAACCCCGAGCGGACGCTGCCACCATCCGATGCCAATTGATAAATTGAAAAATTACGTCTGAACGTGAAATAAAATTCCGGGGTTAAAGAGTTAATGATCTGTAAACTTCCTATGCTGTATAATATACTACTTCAGTGAAATTCGCAAAAATTGTGCTCTAGTGTGATTGCACTCATATTAGTTTTTCAAACAGAATTTTTAAAAATACAAATAACATCATAACTGCGCAACATGCAACAGGTGTGTGGGATGAAATAAAATTGTGAGGCTTTTTTTTTTTTTTGATGAGGACTGCAGGATTACACACTGAAGTGCTGTATTCAAAACAGGATGAAGCATTCATTCCATCTTCTGTCTTATAGTGCTGTCAATAAATATCACTGAACTGAACTGAGTAACATGTGATGAAGACCACACTGTAAACCCTCCAATTTCACCAACTTCAGTAAAATACAAGTTATGATAAGATGCAATACACTGCTGCCCAGTACACAGCACATGGCAGTTTACTCTCTTTTCAAAGTTGATAATTTGATTGAAGATGAAGATATTGAATGATCCTGGACTTCACAGATGTAGTCATTAGTGTTTTCATGTCTTATTACCATTTCAATTTTTCTTTTTTGACAAACCTAGAAGCATAGAGTTTCAAAGAAAACATCTGCATTTAAACACTTGGTTTTGCTTGAAAGAATAAAATACAGGTCCACAGATGATTTATCACCACATTAAATGCCACATTCTTGGTCAAACCTAAATAGGATAATGCATTTCCATAAAATCAATGGACAAATTCCAGTTAAGCTGTGTAAACTATGACATTTGCAAAATTAAAACAAAAAACAATAAAAAAAAAAAATCTAAAGAGGCCCTTTGAAAGTGGCTTGTAGACAACATTTTATGTGGACACAGACAAAATATGTTATGGAGAAATAAAAAATCAGGGCTTCAAGTCTGAAGAGCTAACCTTTCTATACAAATGGGGTCCAGAGGAACTGTTTAGTTGTTTCCTTACCTCCCAATACTTTGTCTTGGATACTCCTTCAGCGTAAGCCTTGGCAAATTTACTCTCAGAGTTCATGGCAGTAATGGCGGCACTAAACTGTGACATGGGATGAAGCTTGCTAGGGAAGTTGTTCAGCATGGTGATAACATGGTTTGGAATCTCTGCACGAGCATTCCACTCCTGAGTGAGAAAACAAAGGTTTTTTTTATTGATTGCTCTGACATGCTGTGCAGGTGAGTATACTGACTGCTCTTTCAAATAATGCTGTTTCAATCAGGCTAGCAAATCTAAGACTTTATCAGACTGACCAGGACATAAATTATCCTACACCATGCTCATGTCTGATCTTGAATATTGTTTGCTTCATACATTTAACTAAGTGTGGCTTAAACACTTCATCCATGAACATTTTATTTCCAATGGTTAAGAAAATATATCCTTTATAAAACTAAACTCTAGCCAGCACCATTATTCCTCTCCGGAGTTTTTAAAAGTAATACATACAATGACAAATGACATAAGAGTTTTAATGTAAAAATTAACCATGCTATAGACAAATAAGTTATGGTTCATAGTAGCAGCAATGTGACAGGATTCTGTAAATCAAATACCTTTGTGATGGCATCAACCTGCTCCTGATTGGGAATCTCTCCAGTTATCAGCAACCAAAACAATCCCTCTGGCAGAGGCTGTTCACCACCTGGGGCTCTAGGAAGCAGCTTCTGGCATTCTGGAATGCTGTAGCCACGAAACCTAATGCCCTCATCTGGGTCAAGTACTGATGTTTCTGTCACAAGTCCTCGGATGCCCCTCATTCCTCCATACATCTACCGAAAGGAATTGGACAAAAATATGAACCAACGAATTAGACAAGATATAAATGCTGACATATCATGAAAAAGAAGCTAAAACATTTCCATTCAAAGCAGAATTCGCAATACCCTATTACTGTAAACTTGTGTATTTTTCACTCACTACATCTCATAGACCAGTTCACTGACGTGGTCCCGCTTAAAACAAGATAAGACTCCGCCAAGAGCCCAGGGATACAGTAACAAAAACCTCAGATATTCTGGGTTCAAAGGGTTAAATTAAATGCAACTTTTCTGCACCATAATACAGAATTGCATATTCCGAGATTATGATAACAACATAAGGATTGATGGTATGATCCAAAAAAAAAAAAAAAGAAAAAAAAAAGTGGAGGTACTACTGCTTCAATTAGATTTTTTTCATCTCTTTCATCAGAATATAAATGAAAAAAAAAATGAAAAAAACTTCTCCGTCATCAGTCCATAGGTTCAGGACATTTATATATTCAAATTCTAAAAAATAAAAACAGGTTCCATCCTGCTTCTGTGAACAAGTTTATTTAAGTCAGTGGAACTTACACTGATATTCTAAAACCATCTGTCTACATGATGTCAAAAAATATTTCATATCTGAGAGTAGTGAGAGAATAAAAATCTGAAATCCAGATCAACATTAGGGCATGGAACGAAAAAGATCTGACTTTACTACTAATCAATACTAACTAAGCAGCACTTACCATGTCAACTGTAACTTCACCCACTTTAGTACCGCCATGCTGTTTTCGAAATTCAATGACCTCCTGCCGTTTCTCTGGGATGATCTTCTCAATAACATCTTTTAAATTCTGAGAGATTAACAGAAATCTTTATTGACAAATTCACAAGATGTCATAAATTTAGTTTTAGCTGGCACAGTACAGTAAGGAGGGCATAACTGGAGCTCTTATCCCTACTACTGCAGCTCCAAAGTGTTCTTCCTCTTGATTCTGCCCTTTTGACCTTTTCACTGGGTAGGCCTGTCAAATTTATATCCAGTTTTCAGTGTTTTGCTCTCTGAAAAGTATCTTAAGCTCCCAACAAAACAAATTATGAAGAAAGAGTATGGTATGGTTGCAGCCTGCATGTGCATCCATCCCTTCATTGGCAATATGTCTTGCACTGTCTGCATGAGTACTCTGGGCTTTCTAAATAAATCTTGTTATATAGCCAGACATGGCTTGTGATTAGTTTGTTTTGGCCTCACAGCCAATTTTATGTCACAGGCAAAATTTTTTGGCTACTGGTTCTGACCGGTTACAAACTTGTTTGCCCCAAATTTTATACAAAAGTTAATTGCTTTTGTTAAACCCTTTTACGTAGAAAGAAAGGTACTGCTGGATGAAACACAAATTTCCTCTTTGTTGGGGCACTACCAGTGTGCACTCTTGTCTGCATCAATTATAGCATGTAAGGTATTGATAGAAAAATGAGGCTTTTCTCATTGTGATCCTCAAAGGTGGTCCTAGCTCCAACCAATGAAAATGTAAGCCAGGTTTTGTGGACAAACTGTCTGGCTGTGTATCTTTCCATGTATTATAAGGAGGTATTTAAACATCATTTTTCTTTTCTCATTTTATTCAAAACACTATCTTTTGCCAAACAAATGTCTAAAACTCCAAGAGTTTTGAAGGTAAGATCTTGAAATTTTGCACAGTGCGTCTCTATGTAAGTCAAAAGTGTGGTGTAAGTTTTCTCTAATGTCATAAATTTTTCTCTTCAAATTTTCAAATTTCAGTTTCGCACACTTTTTGTAATTCCTGAAATAACAAGATTACCTTTACATTTTCCACATCATTATTTTTCACTCTTTCTGTAAAATAATAATATGTCACTATTTGAGTCTGAATGGCTAATTTCAAGTATTCTAGCGCATCTAGTTCTAGTTTATAAGTTAGCGTCACTAGACCCTAAGTTTTTTAGATGTTTGATGATATGCTGTTGTAAGGGCTCAGTTTTACACTACTTTAGTTTCCGTGGTTAAGAGTGGCCTCTAAAAATTATATGAAGCACTTCTGGTTCATTGATGGCAGGCCTTTTTAAACAAATGAGAAGCAAGTTGTAAAAAAGAAGCTTCCGCTTGAAAGTGTTGCTCATAAATCTTTATGATGCAAAATGAAGAGCTCCCATGACCAAGGACTGACTCTTGACTGAGCTCCAGAGATTCGTGAGATGTGGGTGTATGCAGTTCCCAGTGGTTCCAGCACTTAATATTAGTTTGTAAATAGCTTGCAAATAGCCAAATTCAGTACTTTATACCATGTTTGCGTCTGAAACAGGGCCATAGCATCAATGTAATCTATGAATCTGTGATTACCAACATAAATTCAAGAGGTGCCTGTGCAAAGACCATATCATTATATGAATTATATAGGAAAGACATATCGAATATTATCTGTTTGTTTAATACAATTTAATTAATCTTAACGTTTTCCAAAATGTTCAAACATCATCTTCATCTTATTTCACCTATGAGCCATTTACAGGCATTGACAATATGATTTTTGTCAACGGGAGAAAGATTTCTTCGCCGATAATCTGAGAGCCTATACGCAGTCTCAAAGATTCAGTGCTCTCATAGCCATGGTGAAATGCATCTAAAGGCTACGAAAAGAGGAAAACTTTTAAAAACGATAGCAAATAACCTGAGAGATAAATCTGCTTACTCGCTATTATAATGTGTTTCTTTCTACTCAATATCTCCTTCGCGCACGACATCCAGGTTTTTTTTTTTCCTTTTTTTTTCGGCGAAGAGAGGTTAATAGTTTAGACCATACCAGGGTTGCTAGATTTAGCTCTTTTGGAGCCAAAAATTAATTTTTATTATACTAATTATTATTATTTTAAATTGTTTTCATTGTCTAAATCTTGTCCTATCCCCTCTAACACCCATCTTAAAGAAAAAATAAGGATATGAGATTATCCAGGAAATCAGCCTCACTACACCCGAGGTCTGAAAAATTCTTCAAGAATTTCAAGTCACATTCTCTTGGTCTGTTTGAAACAGTGGATTCATATATGAAGGAAACAATAAGCACAGATGAGATGGCAAGACAACCACATTATGACAACTAGTGGTCTTGCCATAGTCTAAACTCAACCCATTTCTGACATTTCACATGGGATCATGGTAGCCATTAATCTGATTGTGTGTATTATACACAGTATTCAATGGCCTACAATATCAACAAGTATTTCTCATGCTCAAAAGATGCTTTTTAATGTCAATTACTAAGTGATTGTTGCTTAGTGACAGTTCAATTAATCTTTAAAGACAGGCTATGCTCTTTTGTGATAATGATTCTCTACACCTGTTACTTTGTCCACTTCTATAAAAAAAAAAAATCCTGATAAACAATTACAATAATTTTTTTTTAAAAAGGAACAGACTCTGATATAGATATATCAGATAAAATCATTACCACATCCTGTCTTTTCTCACTTCCCCATCAAGGGATCAAGTTTCTCCTGCTTTTTGCAAACTGAATTGCAATCTGGCCAAGGCTTTAATTTCCACAATAACTTTGAAGTGAAACTGAATCCAATGTATAGTATTAAAAATTTAGTTTCATCGATTTGCTACATCTGGCGTGATGCCCGCTTCCTGGCAAGCATTTACCATATACCTATCTTACAGTAAGTTATATTTTCCATGGTCATGCACTATATCAATGCCTTGCAAGTTAGCAACACCAAATAAATGAAGACCATCATGCCTAGCTAAGTAGTTTGCAAGCTTCTAGGTGGCACAATGTAACCTCAGGCAAATGCTTGTAAATGTATAGGATGCTTAATTTAACTCAGGTCAGCAAGTGTCTGTTTCAATTCCTTTAATTGAGTAAAAAGACGTGTAGTTCCCAATAAAATGGTGATACTCACTGTGCTTGTGCTCACTTGTCTGCATCCAACTGAAGCTGAGGGCAGCACCACATTCTGGGGAAACGAAAAATACACACAATAATAACAATCTTCATCTAAGCCCTGCACTGACAGAACTGTGAGAAAAGTGTTTTTTTCCCTAATTTTCACAAATCGCTCAAGTTGAGCTTGATCTGCAAAATTAATTATGTGAAAAACGTTCTGTTCAATGTTTTTCAAAGGTCTTTCTGTCAATACATACTTTCAATATGGCAGTAACCTACAAAGGAAATGTGATTGCCTTTTTTTTCTGGTTACCACCCTTATTATTAGGACATTACTAATTATAGAATGTATTTTCTTTCTGTACAATGTGAGACTGAGACTTTGGCTATACTGTAACATCACCCAACTTGTGCACTCATATATACACAAGAGAAATCCATCATCTGCAGTTCTTGAAATTAGGGCTGTGAAATGTCATTTCTCTTTTTCTGCAAAAATTAGATTTAGATCCTCACAGAAAAACAAAAAAACTTTCTTCAGTATCACATGAAAAGTGTACAATCCTTCCAATTGAAACCTTCCAACTGAGACAAATTTCCCAATTTTTTTAGAAAAAAAGCTAGGTGTATGTAGTTAATGCTAATGATGACAGAACTGCTGCTGTTAGTGTTATTGCCACAATTTTAAATGACATTATTTAACAAAACAGTCTGTCCTGCTTTTGCAACAGAGACCTGTATAATCTCCAAACAGGGCCTTTTACCTCAACATCCTTTCTCATTGCCATTATGTAAATAATAAGTTTTAGGAAATAAATATGAGTGAATGCTTGAGGATGTTAGAAATTAATGCAGACTGACCAGACCATGCTGTTTACCAGATCCCACCAAGGCTCTCCTAGACTAGTTAGAAATGAGCCAATTTTCAGTCAAAAGAACTTGCAATACAGAAACATTATTCCAAGGATGATACATATATTCAAACAACAGTAATCACATATTTGAATATAAAGTTGCTGGTTGTTTATTTGACCCAATAATGGCCAATATGAAATTATGATGCATCACATGCTAGAATTGAATGTTAACTGTTGTCACAACGCATAATTTCCCGTTCGGGGAACCCTAACTTTTCCACCAAAGTCAGTCAATGACTGTCTAGCATCTAACGGTGTCAATATATGTAGTTTCCCAATTTAGTAAATATTGTGGGGCATTAAATTTGTGCATTAAAGGTAGGCCATCTTTTGATAAATGATATATATATATCAAGAAATCACTTCTGCCCCAGTGTGACAAACATTGGCAGGCATTATAAATGAAATGGACATTGATTTACCTGAATAATTAAGTCACAGAAACCCTACCACATACCACATGGTCAAGTGACTTCAGAATCAGGGTCATTTACACTTACAGGATATCACTTACTGATTGCTGAGGGTGTGTCATATGAGGTAACTGATCTTAAGGTTACTGGCATAATCTATCCTAAGTGCTTAGATAAAAGATGATAAACTGGGTCACTAGAGTAATGTCACTATACTATTCACAAACCACTGTATTGAGAACTGCGTGGCTCTGGCGCAAGATAAAAAAATTACTATATCAACTATAGCTTAATGATGCAATTAATCATAGTCACCTCTCTTAATAAGTTAATGCTACGCACAACAGGAAAAGAAAAGGCTTGGAAGGCTGTGATGATACATGAATGAGATGTAGGATGAATACATTAGCAACAATATTAAGTATGCATACAGTAGTTTAGGTTCATTGGGATGGAAATAAGTGGGGCCTAATGAAATATAATATGTCCATGCATGCTGTCCACAGTCCTGGAAGAATGAAACACATCATCCAGACAAGTTGTTATTTTTTTTTAACTATTATTATAACCATCAACACAAATCCAGTTTCAAATGGGATTTTCATGGCTCAGGGCAGTTTATGAGGGAGAGCCTGCCTTAACTAAATAACTGTTGTCAGGATTCACAGTTTCCGGGACAAAGGCTCTCTGTGGGAGAGGGATTTGAAATTTAAAAGTTGAAATGGCATGACCGCAAGACCTAACATGTATGAAATACAGACAATTTTTTTTAATGACACTTTTTTCAGATTTAAAAGTACACAGCAATCACTGTCTTTCTTTGCTTTTGAATAAAAGTGAAATTTACGCATCTGATACACATGGAAAGCACCGAAAAGACTGGGGAAGACAAGACAAGACAAGACAAGCAGGAACAAAAAGATACAAAAAAGGTCACTGGCTACTGGCTAGTGGAAGAATGGCAGACTGTGTTAAAGCACTATGACAGAAATGTGTTATAAGGTGTGCCTGGTGCATGGAGAAAGAATAGGAAGGTGGAGAGAGGAATGCCTTTGTCAACCATGGGATAACCATGATAAAGCAAGTAAACATGAAGAGTAAACAGTATATGAAAGTGCCAACAAAGCACAAGCACACTAGAAAAATTACATAGTTCTACATGGTATTGGTTTGCACACTTTTATTTGTAATACAACATAATAAAGTAAAGTGTTCTAGAAACAGTCTCTGGCTCCTAGAGTGTTGCCTTGTCAATGATTGCATTCTTTTTCTAGTTTTGGCCACAAGAGAATCTGTTGGGGCAAGTGAAACTTGCAAAGTCACATCCAGAATTAAATGTGACTTAGAAAGAGATTTCATGCAGAGTGGAATAATAATAATATAATAATAATAATAATAATATAATAATAATAATAATAATAATGTGGTTTATAAATCTCATATCCAGGCTAATGCCCGCTCATGCGTCTTCACACTATTATGTGAATGACAAACTTTTACAAAGACAAAGACAGTATTTAAATACACAAATTTTCTTTAAATTGAAAGCTAAGGTTGCCATGCAGCTCGGCATGGAAAACCATGGTGTACGTTAAATTTCACAGGCGTTGATAGTTTAATCATGAAATGCATTATATGCATTATATAGATCTGTTCCCTATGAATTATGATTATATTATCAGCGCTCACTGTTCTCGCCAATTGGTGATCGCGGGTAACGCTATGCAAGTTCTCTTGACCAGGTGGTTAAAATCCCAAGATTACAGATAAAATCCCAGCATCCTCCCATCCAGTGGTTGGTTTGGGATTAGGGGCAGACTTGAATACACAAACAATGGACCAAAAATTAACACTGTTCATCATGCACAGGCTGTTTGTGAATTGGGCCACTGTCTATGGTTCAGGGAAGAGAAAGCAACCCTGAGACAATGCGTCAATATTTTATCATTATTTCACTATATTTTAACCACTATGGCCTTAGGGTAGAATTATTGCTCACAAATTCACTCCACTATGCTGGGCACTACGATAAAATAAATTAGATTAGCATGCCAGTTCCAACTGTGTGATGCAATGGTTGAATTTTTTAAATTTACAGTCCGGTGTCATTTGGTCAGCTGGCAGACAACACATGAAACAGTTATTATCCATGTTAATGGATCATGCAACTAGCAGGAGACACCCTATGCTACTAGAGTTAACTCTTGTAGTGCGAGGTGCAGTGGGTCCAGTCTCCCACTGGCTGCATGACCATTGCTTATGGATAATAAATCTGTTGCACATGTTGTCTGTCAATTGATCAGATAACCATTAGGCTGCAAAATTCGGCTGCTACATTCAGCCCTCAGCAAGGAGATGCCTATATATATTCTATGCCACATTCAAGTTTGATGTGTAGTACACTGACTATAGAATAAATTCTATCACAGCATCGCACGGGTTAACAACTCTTATGTGTGCTTTCGGAAGGATTTCCACATGTGGTAACTCCTACAGCTACGGTCAGTACCTTAATTCTGAATAATGTACTCTACTAATACAACCCTAACCCTACCCCCCTAACCCTACCCTTAACCCTAACACTAATGCTCATCGAGACAGGAGCATCAGTCGAAGCCAGCGTAAGTCCTTATCGCCAGTTACCATACATGGAAATCCTCCCATGCTCTCTCTTTTTTAACTCTGTCCTCAACCCTAAACCTGGATAGACCTACTGCCAGTTTACATTTTACAAAAATAGATTTAGTCTAGGGCAGTCTAGGCCTACCCTACATCATATTCATAAAATTCATAGGTTCATAGTCTAGCAAAAACTTAGGGCAATGTCGAAGGACAGCACCGCAGCGATAATGATACAGTTCATTTGGTCACAGACAAGTCATGGACTAGTCTAGATCGATATTTCGACTAAATCAGTGCTGTTGTTAGAGAAAGGATGTCAGTCCTCTGGCCTCTCGCTATCTCCAGGGATAGTACCGTTCTTGCATCATTCAATATCCTCTAGTGCCAGTAACCGGCTCGTGCCAGTAATCACCATCATCCGTTTGCAACAAGTTTCTCTCGAAATTTATCGTGATTTCCCTTGGATTATGACAGCAGACGGTGTTTCATTTATTTCTCCAACAAAATAATTTAGAATGGTGGAAAAAGAAATGATTTAGAGGTTTGTATGATCAATTTACCAAGACCACATTGCGCATTCTTGCCCACTCAAAGTGGCGATGCAACAACCGTGATATTTTATTGTTTTGTGAAATGAAAAATGCAATAATTTATAAACATATTGTGTAAATTGAAAGATAGAGAGCCCAATCTGATTTTCAGTAAAGTTATATGACATCTGTCTTGTAACGTTTCTCAAGGAAATGACTTTCTTTGGGGGGGAAAAATTAAGGTCTAACATCGTTAAAGCAGCGGGCCGCATGTCTGTGTTGCCACTCTGGTCATGTGCTTTTCCCCAAAAGCGAGATGTTATTTTTTTCCCATTTCCCTACTCACGGTATGAAATTTTTAAAAAATCTATCAGATTACAATCAAACAGAATAAAGCCAAGCGTTTTATGCATTGATCCGAAATTTCATAGTTTATTTTCCAATAATTTACGAGCGATTTCTTTCTAAGAAAAATGGCATTTCGTAAAGCCATTTTACCCTGCCTTACAGGAAAAATCTTTACCGGTGGCAACAAAGTCGTGCATATTGATCCGGAAGTAGAGCGGCGGTAATCGGCACGACCCCGATTTTTGTGAAATATCGACATAGACAACAACTGATAACTATTTCAAGGCAGTGGTTGACTTCTGCCACTCAAAACAAAGCTGAGCTGACGTGAAAATGGTCTTTGCTTAAAATCTGAAAGTCTGGTATGATTCTGTAAGCAAATCTGATCGCGAAATCGCGGTAAATAATAAGACGGCGGTTACCAGCACTTCGAGGATACAGTTCAAATAGCCACAAAATTGGTTCTATGCCTCGATTATTCCTGTCTCCTATAAGAGAAAACAGACCATTTAGATCTTGATCTTCTACAGTCTAGAATCTAGACTAGATCTAGACTAGTCTAGCCCACCACAGGCTCACAGCAGACTGCGATTGACACTTCTTACCTAGATTAGCCAACTGCAAATCTGTTAAACAGAAATTTGATGCATACTGGAATGTGAAGTTCATCAAGACCTTTTTCCTTCGCATGACAAGCTGATTCCACCACTCTAACCATAAATGACATTCACCTTGCTTACATCGACCCGATGCCCAATGCCAAATAAAGGAACCAGTGCCACTGTCATTGAATATGACTAGACTAAATCTAGTCTAGGAGACCTCATCTAGACTAGTCTTGCTTGCTTGCAAATCTCTAGTCTATCATCTAACAAACCTCTCTCTATACCTGATTCAGTTTCACGAATTTGGATGATAAATTTCGAAGAGTGACCGCAGTTCGTGACATCTTGGTAGTAACAGCCGGCGAAGACAGAAGTGCCTCCTTTCAGAAAACCTCGACCTCCACAGGTTGGCTGAGGTTAGGACAAGTGCGTGAAACGTCACCACGGTACTTCCGTATGCTTATCGTCACGTGATACACACACTCCCCTCAGTCAAGGCACTTACACTGAACCCCGAACTAAATCTAACAGAGAAGGGGTGCAATTTAACTAATTCGGGATTTTTAAGTTGTCACAGCTGCCTTACTAATGATGCGATTTTATTTTATTTTTATTTTATATGACACACCATTCGTTCCTACATAGTTAAAATGTAGCCTGAGTTATTTTATACCGTTAGCCGTCCTTTTATTACTATGGCTTGGACCTGCACCTAAAGATCATAATGGTGCGGTCACTGACTCACATGCCTGAAATTTAGCGAATGACCCAGTACTCGCTTGTAGTAGGCCTACGGTAGATGGGCTAGAGACGAGTGGTCGTAATCATCAGTATCAGAGATCAGAGGAGATCAGCAACGAAGATCTATAAATTATGAGATCTCGTTGCGTTATAGTGAAATAATTATTATATGGATAGCAGGATTAAATCTGCGTCTTTTTATAACACCACGGGTGGACACCATTTAAGCGAAGACGTAAAGTATGATTTTAGTTAGAAGGCTGATTGAAAAGCATAAAGAGCACTTTGGTCGCGGTAGGACTAGTGCACACAACACCCGTGCGACCTTATCGATCTCATACACAGTAATCACATTCATAAGACTTAAGAGCCTACAGTTAGCGTACTCCATATTTTATTCACTTCACATCGACTAAACATACTTTTTTAAAAAAATGAAAACAGAAAAAACAACTTACCTAGCCTGATAATAGTATTGTGTCTGGTCAACACATCACTTGCACATCATTCTGTCTTGACTAGGCCTACTCCTGGCACAAACCTTCACACACTATGACCAGGGTCAGATATAAAGGGATCAAAATTCAAAATTCACAAAGTTAAACATAGTTGCCCTCTCAAACTAGCACATCCAACAGCTTTGCTTGTAAGTATACTGTATTTCAGTTCAAAGTTCATATTGACTTTAACTGCCGTGGTGAATTCAAAAAGTAAAACCGATTGCAAAGAGGGACAAATCATTTGAGATACATAATATAGGTCCCGGTATGTCTGTTGATAATAATATAATGGTAATATAGGCTTAATATGAAGGGTATTATAACTAGTAATTCGCAAGTTAGGCTGTAGGCCTACATGTATATAATAATCCGTGATATTTTCATCTAAGGAAATTATTTCCTCCTTCAACTAACCTACCAAATACCAAGTTCAGACTTTCGAAAGAGTCTTATTGAGAGCCTTCACTGGATGAAACAACTTTATAATCTAGACCCTATTTGAACTATTGTTCTGCAGCATTATACAGCCGACACACGAGCCAGTGGCGGATCCAAAGGGACACCCTTACCGCATTCTCTCTCCCAACGATCATTCCAGCTGTGGTGAATCTTTCCAGCTGGGGAGAATAATAGTGGAGAGGCAGAGAGAGAGAGAGAGAGAGAGAGAGAGAGAGAGAGAGAGAGAGAGAGAGGGGGGAGACAGAGAGGGAGAGAGAGAGAAAGAGAGAACGAGAGAGAGATGCCATAGGAATCGGCATACATTTGCACTCGTGGAGATTCTACATTATTATTATCGTAGGCGCTCAGATAATTTCGTCGCATTTTTATAATACTCTTAGTCTTACCCTCCCCCCTCCAAAAGAGGAATTAAAACCGAACATAATAATTAAGGCCATTTTTGTGGGGCTAAATAAAATAGTTATTTGGCTTTAGTTATGGGACCAATCCCCAGGCAAGTTCTGAAGTGGATGTGCTGGCAGTGGCGGGGACAACGGTTGCTCAAGCCGCCCCCCCTCCCACCCCACCCCTCCGCTCTGCCTACCGGGCCATTGTGGACGCCCGAAAGAAACAGAAAGTTGTACCTTTTCTTTCGCAGCGCCACCTATGCTATTACCTCCCTTTGCATTTGAGGAAAATGACCCATTACGGTCCAACAACAACACAACAGTCACATTCATTCGTTTTTTGTGTTTTTTTTCCTTGTTCACAGTTTTAATTCTCTCCGAAAACCCATCTCCTGGCTCTTTTCTCTTTTGCTTTCCCCTTCCACCTCCACCTCTCCCTCTCCCTCTCTCTCTCTCTCTCTCTCTCTCTCTCTCTCTCCGCCAGTGATACTGTACTTAAGACTGGCGCCTCTTCCCTTCCTCCCTTGTCCCATTACTGCCCAATGGAGTTTGCGGCGGCTCTCAGAGCTCTGCTAAACTTATTTTAGGCACTGCTTTCTCAATCCTCTCTCTCTCTCTCTCTCTCTCTCTCTCTCTCTCTCTCTCTCTCTCTCTCTCTCCTTAATCTATTGAGGAGGGGCAAAGGGAGAGGTCGATCTTTCCTTCCCACTCTCCCTTCCTCTTTCCTTGGATAATTCCTACATAACCTGTTACTGACACAAATCTGCGAGTCCTGAACTTCTACGATGTGAACTATTGCGAATGTTAAGTAATATTAACCCGCATATAAATAAGACCAGCGGACATCATTTCCTAAGAACAAGGAAATTCTTGTCGGCAGCAGCAGCAATGGTACAGTCGATGTTGGTCAGACGATCACCTGTACATCGCGACCGCTGCTATGACGACAGACCTTAAGGGAACCCCATTAATACATCTATTTGATTTGCGTAAGTGGGCCACCTAAATCTTTAAAAATGTAACCGGGTGGAAATATAGTATTCTTTTCTATTTGTTATTATTATTACTACTCATTAAGGGGGAGGAATGTGAGTCCGGTCTGATAATTTTTCAGATGTTACGTATTATTTTAGGGAAGTGTGTCAGCAGGGATTTTACCAAAGTACTGTGAATGATCAATTTTGAGAAGAAAGGTCGACAAAAAAAAAAATTATCTAGAAGATTTCCTGTTCTTACCCGGAATCAAACCCAGCGTCTCTCAGCTTGCAAGTATGAACATGCTACCACTACACCACATAAACGCTAATTTTACAGCAATTTAAAAGTCAAATACCAACAACCTGTTAGTCCCTAACTTTCACGTGTGAACCTAGTGTTCACCCCTGACCCTGATACACTTCCCGACTTCTCACACTCCCCTGCTCTTATCCATATCATGTTCTCATGACAACTTAAAATTCTCGATGAGTATAAGGTCATTCTTATATCTCTTCTCCTTCGGTAAATTGTCGAACGCTGTCCGCAATGAACCCGAGGCCAGTCCTGTGTGGTTATCTCTGTTCTTAAAATCCGCCCTCAACTTCTTCTATACATGTCTTTGCCTATGGGTGATACTACAGAATCCTTCCCTCTACTGTTACCCCCAAAGGCCCTATTGAGACATCCTGCCGACATTCGCCAAGTGTATCCGGGTGGCAAGGCATATTATATTCTTCTATTATCATTAAGGGGGAGGAATGTGAGCTCAGTCACATAAGTTTTCAGATGTTGTACAGATTATCTAGGGAAGTGTGATAGTCGTTAGGGATTTTACCAAATTACCGTGAAGGATCAATTTGGAGAACAGAGGCAAAAAAACCTACACTAGAAAATGTCATGTCTCTACCGGGAATCAAACCCCGAGTCTCTCAGCTTGCAAGTCTGAACGTGCTACCAAGTTTAACAAGTTTATTTATTCAAAACCCAGACCACATCTGTGGTACAGAGGCGATCAATGCATAATACATTACACATTACAATGGCAACAGGACAGTGCAAAGAAACGAATATGAAATAGTCTAAGGTAATTGAAACGTTTGATCACACATACCATAATATACAACTATACAATCTCTCTTCTCATACATTGTAAATCCTATTATTCGACACATATCTACTGGAACTTCCGGAAAACAATTTCAATATATCTTGCAAGATTCATCAGTAACTTCATATTTTTACATGCGAAAAGTTCTTTAGTTTTATAAACACTAGGGTGCACATAAAATCTGTTTAATAGGCTGCGTCTTTCGTATTGAAAGAGATTACATTCATATAATACGTGGAGTTCGTCCCCTAGACTGTTACAAATGGAGAATTTTCCTTCAATTATTTCAGTTCCTTCCCACCTCCCGGTTTCAATTGGCAATTTATGGCTGCTTGTACTAAATTTTACTAGTCTATAAGTCGCATGTAACGGTATGCTATTAATATCTATATTAATAAAACGCATGAGCCAAATTTGTGTCACAGATTTCTTGAGAACTACGTAACGTAAAAACATGCGGTTTTCACCTGAATTCGTAGAAAAATACACAAAAAGTAACTATACACATCAGTCCTCTTTATTTTCTTTACCCTTTAAAAAAACAAGAATGTGTATAGCAACGAAATACAATCTCCAATAGATCTTTTCAATCCGCCCGATTCGCCAAATCGTCCAACTTTTTCACGGAGTCTAATGCATTCGTCTATGATGCCTTTCGGTGCTCTAGGTATTCTTTCGCCGCTGGTGCGTTGCCTGCCTGCCCATTTGTAAAATGGGGTGTTAGTCTTGTATCTAAAAATAATCGTCAAATTTCAGGTCCTGTTTCAAACATCTATAAAATCTACCCTTACTAGAACCCTCTTTGTCTTCTCTCCAATTGTGCCACCATCTCCTGATTTATCATGCATTGTCAAACAGTGGATTTGTTATGATTGGAAAGTTGGGGGGAAGAGGGGGGAAGAGGTGGGGGCGAGATGGTGCAGTTTTAGGAATTAACAATGCATAACCGAACGTGTTTCGCTAAAATATGTAAATAGCGTGGCTCAGAGATACACCCTGATAAATTGTTTGTCCCACCTCAGGAGAAGCAGAAGCCAGTGCCCAGAAATATTCAAGGTAAAGGCCATTCATCTTTGCTAATTTCGGGGGGATCAAGCTGGACTCAGGACTATCGTGTAGCTTTTCTATTGTTTGGACCCTATTCATATCCTATGCTGCACAGGCCTATAGAGCCATAACAGTTCCACTTACAATCTATTGTCACTTCCCGTTCTCTCCCCTCCAACCCACACATACCCGGGAATTACCACTGCACCACCAGCCTTGCTTGCACATACACTAGCCTCTTCCCCTATTCACCAGAGGTAGGTAACATTATTCTGAGCCATAAAAGTGACACTCTTCCTTCCTTGACCGTCGCATTATACTGGACCGTCGTTCACACACGGGCCATTCCATTCTCCCTCCACGACCGCAATGTTTTTATATGTCGACTGGGAGATAGCTGATACCTTACCTATCAGCAAAATTGAAGTATCTACGGACTAGAACTGCCAAGATAAGAAGTCTCCTAATCCTGGCCTGAAGAATTTCGAGTGCGACACATACCATCTGATCTTAATGCGAATATGTCGTGTTTTGCCTTTTACACTGTAAACTTTAGGCCTATTGTTGGCTTGCTGTACATGGGTAACTGATCTAAGAATATGGTACATTATATGGTATACCGTGCAGTTTAAAAGCTTCAGCATAAATGACCCAACATAACGAGACAAACTTGACAGAAAGTTGAACGAAATATTTTACAAGCACCATTGCAAAAGTGATATTCCACCCATCTTCGACTTAAAGTACAGTACACTGTAAATGCGTGCGTGCGTGTGCTGGTGTTATGTAGGTCTGAGTGAGTGGGTGTGCAGACCTGTGCTGTGTCTGGGTGTGATGTGTTTCATTCTTACAATGATGTAATACGCATGTTATTAATTTATCTGTTGTTGTTATGCACTTGTTCAAAACAAATTTCATGCATGGATCAATAAAGTTTATCTTATCTTATCTTATCTTAAGAAGGGTGAAAAAGGCTCGGTGAAAGGCACTTCTTAGCCAGTGTTGTCTCTAGTTCATATGAGTGGGGGGGTGGGAGAGGGGGGAGAGATTCCTTCCTTATCATTATCATAATTAATTTGATATTAAAGGAGGATTTGTACATTTTAGAGAGATTTTACGGTTTTCTTCATCAATTTAATACAAAGTATACAACACAAGAAGAAAAAGAGGAGATCTGTGGGGGTTCAATCACTTTTTTTTTTTTGGAGGGGGAGGGGGGTCTGCAATATAAGGGGCGAATTGCCGCTCTGGAGAAAACCCTGTTTAACGAAGACAGATGATTGTAGTACCACAAGGTAGCCTTACTTTTTTTGGAATTTTAAAGTACTACATTCTTCACAACATTCTCAACAGATAATAATTATAGACCTATTATAAACAAACCCAGGGTCTCATCACTATTTGGAGTAAAGTAGAAAATAAAGGAAGAACACAAAACACTGCAGGTAAATAAATACGAACGGCTCTGTATTATATATAAATTTACAATGTCATTTAAGTTCTTCAACCACTCATACAGTATATTATCATACTCACACCTGAACAGACATGTGTAACATTGTAACATTCTTGTGTTTGTATACAATACAACTAGGCTGCAAGGCCAGGAAAGGGTTTTGATTCAGTTGACAGTGGAAGAAGTTTCTCGTCAATTATTGTTGTAGAAACATTTTGAAGGGAGGAAAAACAAAAAAAACCAACTTAAAAAGCTTAATTCATACACACATAATTCAATAAAAATAAGTACACTGTAAAATCAAATAAATAGCATACACAGCCAGGATACAATACACTAGAGTCAACCAGAAACTAAAATGAAGCTCTGTCTGCCTCATTTGTTATCAACTGAAACCCATAATTTTTGAAACACCGCATCAGAGACTATGGAAGTTCCATCAGAATGAGGCCTGAATGACTTCTACTTAAAATTTCTTCTTGATCTGCAGAAGTTTTTTTCAAATTGATGAATTTAACCCTTCCAACCTCACACCTTAAATCTGGACTTCTGAGCACCGTTCCACCATTGCATTGGAGAGATGGATACAAAGTGTTAAACAGGTCTGGATGATATGCTGAAGTGAACTACTCATCTATGCTAGAAGCCAAAAACCTTTCCTAACTTTTTTCTCTTTTTCTCTCGCTTCCTAGCATCATGTCTCCTCCTGAACTGCAAACAATGATTCTGATATATATCAGCAGAAAAAAAAAGTGACTCTTAATACAAACATCTTCATTTAATCACAATCAGAATAATGGCAACTTGCACTTAACTGCAACATTTTCTACATCACAAAATGCTATATATCTATCACTGGTGACAGCAGCCAATGGCAACTTGGACTCTATGATAGGTCTCTGTTCAAAACTGGAGTTGTTTTAATAATTTTTCATCTGCTTCTTTATTGAAATAATATGCTATTTTTTGAGGCTTAATTTTTGATTTTCCAAAAATTTTCAGCTCTCTGCCTTTCCTGTTCTATATATAAGTCACCAAATAAACCAGACTCCTCTTAATTGCAACTTTGCCCATGCTCCCAGAGAGTTGCAATTAAGTGAAACTGACAGAATGTGATACTATGATGCCCAAAGGTGTAACCAGACTGAAACCATAAGGTACAGAGAATTTTAAAAACAAACAGCCATTGGTACTGCTTCAAAAATCATTAGACCACTCATTCTGCCCCACCTTTTCTGGATGTAAGGTATGTTCTAACCTATAGACAGTCATTTACGTCTAAATATTGCATCTATGCTGTATATTGTTATATATATTATATTCTTGTCTACATAACACATTTGTGATTCTGATTTTTGTATGGATTCACCACAGATGATTATTTTCTGTGGTCTACAAAAAGGACGATTGCTAGCACTGCTTCATAATCTACACTCACAGAAATAACAGCATCTGACGACATAGGCATATACAACAGAACTCAGTGTGGTTGGAACTTCCGCTGATCCTTTGTTCCTGACTTGGGATTTGGATCCTGGGGGAGTAACCTGAACATTATATTCTCTTGGTTCATATGTAAATAAGCAGCCTTCATGCTACCGGTATTGACATTACATGTATTTATAATCATCTTTGTTGATCAGGGGTGTTGTGCCCCATAGCTCCTGGAAGTAATCTTGTAAACCCTAACCGAAACAATGTTGGATATCAAACCATCTTATTTATACAAAAGCTCACAGGCAGATGAGACAGTTACGTTGTGACAGTTGGACTCCAGCCTTCACATCCCATAATGAAAAGACTGTTTTAACAATAATTAAGAGGAGGGGGAAATTGGCTGAGATTATGCCCAACACACCTGGGTTCCCACTGCAACCATGTGCACGTCTATTACTATTGTATTCCACTGTATATATGTAGTGACAGTATTTCATGAACAAGGTTAGCAAGGTCTTAGGTTCTTGCAATACTCCAGGGAAAGACAAAGAGAAAATCTTTTAAGTCCTGTGGCTATCTGGGCTGTCCTGTAGGATGAAAATGTTATGTTCCGACACATAGAATAACCCTGCAATAATCAGGTAAGTGATAGAGACATGTCTAATGTAGACACAAATATGCTGATGATCACATATACCATATGCAGGCAAAACATAATTATGATATTGGTGTAACAGGATAGCATTGATTCACAATGCTGTGGGGAAAACAAATACTTCTGAAGTGTCCTTCACCAAATTTCATTAATCCTAATAATGATTCTTCATATGTAATATTCTTAGAGAAGAACAAAGATCGCAAGCGCAACAATTATCAAACTGTTACAGGGCCTGCGCTACCATTCCAGTTGAATGGTGGGAAACAGGCATATAATTTTGCCACAATATAACAACAGAGCTAGTCATACAAATAAAATATGACCTCCATGGTGTTCTAGCATGTTGTCAAAAATGTCTTGCAAATATGACGGGTATCTATCGTAAAACCTAAAAGCAACAAAATAAACAATAATGACAAAGAAAAAAAGAAGGTTTTGTACAGGCAACATTTTGTTTTTCTTAACATCATCTGTTTCAAAAAAAAAAAAAAGAGATAGGCTGGAAAATGGAATGATAGACATCATATTATCAAAGAGAGAATCTGGTGATGAGTCAGACTTTGTTCAAATTAAAAACAACTTTGTCACTTGTGATGCAGACATCCTTGTGTATGGTGATATGTATCAACAGTATTCAAGGAGTAACATCACGATATCTGTGACAAGTGTTACATCTATACGAAGTATCTTCAATATAATAACATGTGACAAAACAACAACCTTGCTGCAACAATTCTGTAGGTGTGTCTAAAGTCAGTTACAAAAGGGTTGCACCAAGTGACTAAAGTAATTCCATTACAAGTTCCTCACTTTAGAAGCAGCACACACAAGATTGTATGAGCAGTGCTAGAATTACCTATAAACTAAATAAGGTACAGCTTAGGGCCTCAATATCTGTGAGCGCCTTTCAAAATTTCACAGAATACCTGTCAGAGTGAAGCCTGTGGTTTTATCAGTATGGCATAATGACCAATGGCCATAACAAAGACAGTAAATTCTTACAGCCTTGTGCACAGATGTAACTGACTGGAAACATTGATAATTTTGATACATATGGAAGTATTTCAATTGCTGTAACTGAATGGAAACATATCAGGAAAATAGTTTCAAGTAGGCTAATGAGAAAGGATTTTCACATAAAATACATATTACTGTGATGTGGAATAATAAAAAAATGATAGTGGTCTTGATTTTGGGAAGGTGGCTTGGTGAAAGAGTATGAGTATGCAAAATGTAACTGACATGGACAGGTTAAGGAAAGGCATCTGGTTTTGCTGCTTTTACTTCTGCTGTTTTTGAGAAAGCAGAAAATAAAAGAAAGGCAAGCAATACAAAATAATGCTAAATATTTCATGGCCAGTGAAAAGATTTGTGCAGCCTTAGTATAGAAAAGAAAGTGTTCACTTTTCATTGGCTTCATACCTGCAAACATATCTGGCTCTGGTTCTGGCACTGGAAAAACATAAGCCATAATAAATTGAGAAAATGTTTTTGTAAATCATAAAGATGCCTTTACTGTGGCTTCTCACATCTACACTTTGACTTACCTTCACCATATTTCCATATATAAATGATTCCCTAAAACAAAATTTTTCTGAAGATGATATATACAGATTAAACAAATAATTTTGATGCTAAATTTGACAAGGTTAAGGAAGCATATACCATGTACTGTTCCAGATTGAAGGACAAATTGATAAATAAAATAACCTTGTATTACTTGTAGGTGCACCAGTAGCTGATGATAACAAAAGATGACAGAGATAATGTAAACTTATTACCCTCTTTCTTTAGTGTATTGAATGCCCTCTTTCATTTTAAACAATTATGCTAGAGTCTTTTGTTGGTATCAGTACCTGGGTATAAGGCCTCATACAACTGTGCCATACTTCGGGATAATTCTTTATCTCTACTCACATTGAGCTGGAGGCTAGATGAGAGCTCCAGCACATTACACCATGTCATTGCCTTGCTGGGCTGGTTCACTTTGATACTAAAGGGGCTAGACCATCTTGATCATCTATCAGTTGGGCAGGCAGTGGTGACAAAAACAGTCATCATCCATGGAGAGTAATCAGAGTGACTAAATGTGGCCTAGTGTTACAAGGATTAAAGCCCTCAGTTATACTTTATGCACATGATAATGGACTTATATTCTCTGAAATGTGCATCTCTAATGAAAAAAATGTTCAGACCTATTCTGGGTTTCCTATTTGCAGTTTTTAAATCATCGTGTACATATATACTGACAGTGAAGATGATGACATTAACATAACAAAGAGGCTGAGTAGTTTTTCCCACAACTGGCAGGAGAAAAGAGAAGAAAATTACACTTTTACCTAAAAAGACTGTAATGTGCCCCATAATTACCCTTGCATCTATTTTACAATAATTTCCTGTCAACAGGTAGTACAGAGCACACATACCACAGCACCAAGATGTTTCAACTTTAACAAGGGAGTATCAAGCAGATGGAGTCTCCAGCACCATTAGGCTCAAACCCCATAACATACAAAAAGCAGGAAAGAAAACAAATTTACAATGCAGAGAAATAGAGCAACCATATGGGGAAAATACACATTAACTGTTAAATGTTGGTTATACCAGTAAAAGATCTTGATAGCTTTTGCCTTGTCCAACATGGACTTAAGATCATAGGAAAAGCTGGCACTGTAATTTTAAACGTGATTTATTTGAGAAAAACACGAGGTCTTATCTGTGTGTGCCCTCGTTACCTCATTGAGATAAAAAGGTTTTGCCAGAATAAATCTGTTAAATTATGCCCGGAGAGAGAATAACCAATTACTGGACTTTTATGAGAGTCAATTTCCTGCTGCTATCCTTCATTAAAGTCAGGTGCTTCAGCATGTACACAGTAATATGATAATATAGCAAGAAATCAGACACAAGATTCTATACTGGTATGACTCACATTTAAGTTGATGAGGTATAAAAACATGATATACAGCGTGAATCATGGTTGGCTATGGACCATGTCCTAAATATACGTCTCCATATGGCACTTGCAAGGCATCTCAGAGGCCAAGTCAAAATCATATATCTTTAACCCCTTTACTATATATGATGTACATGTACGTCCTTCCCCTTAGTTGCAACACAGCTCTCTGATGCACAAGTATATCCCAGAAGTAGCACTCCAGTGTTGTATCCAATGTACTCGTACATCCTATTTCTTCTATTGTCACACTCATTCCACATATGCCTAAGTCATTTTTTTGATGATCTGAATTGTTTATATTACTGTACTAAGTATTCATTTTATTTTTTTTTTATATCCCAATTTTACAAGCTACACCACATCTGCCTCATTGTTTTGCTTTGAGCAACAGGTTTAGAGTGCTCAATTTCTCAGAACCTGAAAAAAATGATTTAATGAATGTAGAATGAGTGTAATGATATAATAAACTATTCCTACAAAGAGACTAATGAGCTCATGGTAATTTGCTGATATCAACACTTGAAAAACATGACGTAGCAAACAGCTTAATCCAGCCCAAACTCATATCAATCTCTGATTCTGCCATCAGCTAGAGGAACTGATATGACAAGGCAAAAACCAAAAAGCTGCAAATTAAGTGGGCGCTGTGAGGATACAACTGATCTTAACCAAACAAAATAAGCAGAAAAGAAAAGAAAATCATACTCATAGTAATTTATAAGACCCCATGCTACGTAGCAAATGACATTTAAATACATGTGATGGTCTGCCTTATCTATGGTAGAACTCACTCATCACAACAGCACCATATCAGAGATCTTGGTTAACCTGATAGACAAGAAAATCCCCTTCAAAAGGCTATCTTTATTCATAGTAGAATTTTACAATCCAACCAACAGAAGTCTACTGGTAGTCTGGCGCGAAGGAAACACATTGTGTCATTCACCCCTTGTCTACTGCTGGTATGATGCATGGTGAACACTGCATCACTCAATGTGCTGCGATGAACAGTGAATCATGACAACTAGCAATGCTGTAATCAATCAAAGCTTTTGAAACTGTCACCTAGAAACAGTGCCATCGGACATTTCTTGGATATTTCCTCTTATATTGTAGTGTAAATGGATAAAACAAAACTCACTGAACTTGTGATGATTTGGCCAGTCCTTTCAATATTGTGTTTAACAAAGTTCTACTGTATGTAAGTTCACCATGGCATTACCCTTCTTAGAAAAGATAATTACATGTAGTTTAATCAGTATAAAACCATGCACTGCCTTGTTTGTTATGGTTAATTTCTTCAGCATGCTCCTATAAATGCTTTCATGAGTGACATACTAGATCTCTCTGCTTCCAGTCTGATGGAGACAGAACTCCTCCCATTTGCAGCCTTTGCTGGAAGAATGAATAGTGAGCAAAGTGTTGTTTGGAAAAGATAAACTGAAGCCACAGAATTTAAAAATACAGGAATATTAAAAGAAAACAAATAAGAGTGCTGGTTCCTGCAAACAAGAAAAATGTAAACAAACTCAAAAACCCCTGCCCCATAAGGAAATTATACATGCATTTGTTATAACATCATGTTTAAAACAGCTGGCAGAGACAATGTTGCAACATTATTTGCACCTCAGAAACAAACAGTCTGTTCATTTGTTGTGACCAATACAGCACTATAACAGTATATGAGAGTGGATCAAATATATGTGGCATTGTCCAGAAAATGCATGAATCTTGATGAAGTTAATAAATCAAAATTTTTAACAATGTCTCTCATGACACTACACCAAATGTTACTATGACATGGTTATTCAAACACAAACGGCAGGATTCTAAATTAGATAGGACTACTCACTGTCAGAAATATGAATGCTTTTACATCTATCCAAAAGAAACTCTTCTACACAGTAAGTCTTTTCAGTTTGCATCAGAAATCAGAGATAAAAATCAGGTGGAGCCATATAAATTGAATAAAGGGCAAGAGAAAGAAGTCTGCTGCACCGCAAACAGATTCAACCACAGTCATTTGAAGTGAGACACTCTTCTTGCTGAAAACCATTTTCATGCCTTGGATGTCTGTCAAAATGTGCTACACTGAACCAAATCTATCTTCACTTGTCTCTGCAGTGGTTCATGAGCATGCGATGAATGGCTTTCATTTGAATATCAGTTGTTGCACTTCTGGAGATTTCAGATTGTCCATCCACATTGCCGCAGTTCTATGCTTAGTTTCAGAGATCCCTTTCTTCATAGCTGAATAAGGAAGGAAGTCATCCCTGAATGTAAGCACCATATTCCCCACCCACTTTTACTAAGGTCCATGCTGAAAGAATGAAATTTCTTCTACTCAGTTCACTGAAAATGCACAATCCTGTCTCATCCAGAATCTTGTCTACCATCAGCTGATTTAGAATAGTGTCATAAGGGGCATTGTTGAAAACTCAAAAGTATTCACATTGTCAAAATTCATGTTTCTGGGCGAGGCCACAAACTTTTTGATCCACCCTCAAATACTGGTATTTTTTTGTTTTCCAACATTTACACAGAATTATTCATGATATATATCAATACTAGCTGCAGCTGAATCTGTAAATGACCACCATGCTGAGGACTGGGCTCATGTGGACGATGGAGGCAAGTGCATGTCAAACACTTGAAATAATAATTGTAAAATCCCTCAGACTGCCCATGTAAGGCAGGTGGCCACCATAGACATGTGATCATGTGATCAGTTTTGACTGCATTTACACTAGATTATCAAACACTATCCCTACACATCATTAATATTGCCCAAGGCAAAATAGCATAAAATGTTTCTCCCATGCTTTTCCACTAAAATTTAAAATGAGAAAGCTTTTTTATTTGCATCTGAACTTATAGAAAAAAAAAAACTTGTACATCAAGACCCAACTCCCCACCTCACCAATTTTCCAAATGCACACATTTAACTTTGCCAAGAGGGGTAAGGGGCTCTCTTGGGAAAATAAAACATATCTTTCTCAAACCAAGGAATTACTCAGACACATCATTCTCCCTTTCCACATCAGCATAAACATATGATTTTACTAAGCTATCAATATGTTACATTAAACTTGGATAAAACATCTCTTTGAAAAAATGAAACATGACTCTGTTCCTCTGAATTACACACAGCTTTACAATAAATACATGTGTCACTGAAATCAACATACACAGCAACATCAGTATACAATTAATTTTCTCTTTACTTGTTTATATTCCATTTTCACTGTATCTCACCAACAAATATACCCTGCTCTTGCATAATTTTGTGATATATTCCTTTCTAACCTCTCCTTCTCCCTTTCCACAGAGTCCATCTGAATCTCTCACAATATGGTCCTTTACCATAAATATTCAGCTAGTTCAGAGCTCAGATTCTCAATGGAAAACAGGTTATAACAGTTCAATCCATGATTTCAGATGCCTGATTACACTGTTCATCATATTGAATTTGTGAGCAATCTATTGATAAATGTGATAATCTAGGGCGGGTCAAATTTGATTGTTTGTGATTGGTCAGATTGGTTCACTACAAATATTCACATCCTTTTGATTACCTGTCTCAAATTTTGCCTTAAGTTCTTAGGAGATTCAGAAAGACATTTCTCTGCTTGAATGAAGGAAACGAGATTACATAGTGACGCAGTTTGTGAAAGCAAAAGGCAAGGCAAGCTCAGCTGTTTTTACTGGCTAACAAAAATGGCAAGGCAGTATTACAGTGCTTTGCCGTTACCAGTCACATGCATAAAGTTGCAACCCAGTGTTATGAGGCCAAATTTGCTGGATGTTCTGATTAGAAGAATGTTGCTATAAGAACTGAATATACCTGTGGACATGGCATGAGTCTGATTGCCCCTCTCCTCTCCTGCTTTCATTTCCCAGGTAGTGCTGGGACACCTCAGCTAATACAGGGCATGCAACTTGGGCTTAGGGCATTACAGCCTAGTTTTTCAAAACTATGAGACTGGAAATTGTGAGGTCCTCTTACATGTCATGCTAGCTTATTAAAGGACTCATTCCTAAGGAAAGTGAAGCTAAATTTTTTTCTGATTTAAACGTCGCAAGAGAAAGAAGATAATTAACTTCCATCTACACAGTGAAGAACTGTGCATTCAATTTACATTTTGTAGAACCCATAACAAACTATTATACCAGGTGGCCCAAAAAAAGTGAATTAAAAAATCCAATAACTCCAAGATTCAAAAGGTAAGTGGACTTAAAATGTGAGGCACACTGACAGACAGATATAATCCATAATTGTTGCAAGTTTCATTGATCTAGATGCTATACTGTTGTCACAACAATACATATCAAAGTAATGACAAACAGGGGAAACTGTATTAGACACACACTGAGCATGTTGTTGTTTGACATGTGTAGCCACTCAGCAAAATAAGGCAGTTCTTGCATGTTGGTAGTACTGAGATATTGGTACCATCAAACAGCTTTGCCAAAGCCCTTTCTTAGGTTTAAAACTTACTGCTTTAACTTAATCGGTAGAAAAGACATGGTCTTTCAAAAACAGGAAGTCACAACCACAGTTCTGAGAAAAACACTGTTTAAGTCTCAGCTTAGGTATAGGCCAAAACTGCTTAGCAACTAGGGTAATATATTGATGTTATACCTTTTTTCGAGCAGACTGGTCAAATCTCCATTAGAAAATGACATTATGAAAACTTTAAACCGGTGTGCAGTGAATTCATAGAAAATATTAAGACCACATTCGTGAAAATCAGTTATGTGATATAAGTCATAATCAGCTCCATTTTCATAAAAATTATCCATAGTAACTCGATTCAAAGTCAAGTTTGCTGCTTTTTTCCATCTCGTACGATATTTTTAGTTTGAAATAAGGATAGTGGTGGCTCAAACTTTGAAGTGTACCTAAAACTCAAATTCGATAAATTCAACCCAATGATACCCTTTTGATGCTTTTTATTGATTTCGATAGTGTAGAAAAGTGCCTCACTTTGTCAGATGGCTATACATATATATGTAGTTTCAGTTGTAACATAATCATAACAATTACAAATTTGGAATTTGCAGAATTGGCAAACACTATCCATCTGCTGATGTGTGCCAAACTTCGGCTATATAAGACTAAGACCTGAATTATGGAAGTTCTATTTAAAAAAAGAAAAAAGGTTTATTGTTTCTGCTCCCAATCAATAATCCAATAGTGTTTATACAGTGCTGATAATCCAGCTGAATAATGTTTCTGCTCCTTTTGTTCTGCTTTTGCTGTAACTCAATTCAATTTCCACATACTATGGCTAGATCACTCTTTAAGCGGTAGAGATCAACAGATGCACACTATCATTCCAGGGGAAATAATGCTGACTTTCTTGTGTGACTGCCTTGTGAAAATGACTTCTGTCAGGACAACCCTCTCCTAATCAAAACTTCGCACAACTTGTGCCACAAAAACCACTGCAAGGGTTAATAATTATAGTAACTCAGTTTGGAGTGGACACAAAAAAGACAAATTAACATCGATAATGCTTTAGGATTCCAGGTTGACTGCCTGTTGCTGTTACTCTCTCAGTAAGTTTTTCATATTTGAATTAGAGAGAGCTCAGAGCAAACAGGTCTTCAGATCCATAAATAACCTTTTTACCTAAATATCGAATTCTGTACAAAGGCCATGACACATCTATTTGTGCTGAACTAGTCTGTGAAAGTATAGGCACCAGCCCATCACAAACATCTTGTCCAGCAGCTCCCCTCTACCAAATCTCCTTAAACTGAGTCCTAATGATAGCATCAGTATTGAAGTTGAATACAGCAGAATCTGAACTATTCTTTATGGTGATTCCAAGAGATCTTGCTCTTGTAACTAATATTGCTTTTGCTGAGGAGTTGTAGTTTTATGAAATCAACAAACCAACAACTTAACAAACAGGAATGCCCACATCCATTAATGTGAATCAAACCTGAAACTCTAAACAGCTATTATATCATAATTTACTGATGCTCTATCATCTGACCCATGAAAGACTCACAGAGACTGTTCAAATAGACTTTCTGAATCAAATCTTCCAAACTGTATCATTATCAAAGCAAAAACTGTAATCATCTACATTATGACTGTTCTTCTTGCCACTCCCTTCCTGCCTCTGAAAACAACTTACAATTATAACTTTACATAATTATGTAGAGGTACATGGACTCTATATATTGGGGAAATCATATTTTAGAATTATTTTGTACGTCACACTGTATTACATCTTTCGCTGTCAATAAATGGTTACAAAACGTTTTATGAGGTTCATCTGAACCCACAGGTCATGTTCAGAGTTACAATTTTATCTTTATGAAAATAAATCCAATTTATAATTTCCAGTTAACCTGACAACCAATTACAGCGGGATCCTGATAAATATGCTTGTTTCAACCATCAAAATTTACTGATGTTTACACATAATTGAAATATACATTCCAACATGTTTATCATGAAAATGTTTGACATGAAACTACTACAAGAAAACCTTTCACAAGTCCCGACATGTTTTTACACATTCCATTGCTTACTGTGAACTGCAGGTAATGTTAATCAGAAACACACATCTATGGCAAAGCATTTTTTTCAGATTAAACCAATGTCTCAAACACTTATAACAGATCAGCACCCTGCATAAGTGACTCCCTTTGGAATGAGTGATCTTGGTTGCTGTGCTATGAAGAACAGACCTGTAGACTCATGCCAGGAGACTTGTATATTCCTATTTCATTGATGATCCACAATATGCTCGTATTAAGCATATTCGAGTGAATATGATTGAAGTATACAAAGATAAAGTAGCATTAAATTCTATTCTTTCATAACACATTCTCCTTAGGAATTAGTCCAGGGAACAGCTGTTGCTGAAGGCATATCAGAAAGTTTTCATCACAGAGGTGAGCTCTGGCTAGGCTAAAATTGTCCAGCTCCCATCTGGTGAGAACATTTTCTGGCTAAACTACTTTCAACACTCTCCTTCTAAAAAAACCGGCAGTGATGACAAATAACTTGGTGCTAAGCAAAGAAAATGATGAGGTTTGGTGTCATCAACTGGAAATTTTACTTGATTCTCTCTGTGATGGACATTCCTATGTCACATATTATATTGCATTATTGTGGGCCATACCAAGGCCACAATTTAGGAAAAAACACAACTGCACAATTCAGCACAGAGCAGGGCTCATCATAAACTGATGGTTACTGCAGCACAGGATCATCATGACAGAGTTGGACTGTGCATTTTTATACATTTGCTTATTTCATGCTGTGCACTTGCAGCCTCCGCTACTTGGATTGCTTTGAATGAGATCCCCTTTTAAATAAATGGCCAGACTGTAGTGAGGTCAAAAGCTTTCGCACTTTCCCTTGTTTCTTTTTGGGGTTCTGTCCTTGCTCAAGCTTCTCCTTTTCCCGTTCTCTAATTTCTCGTACAATACCATGAAATACATCATCTATGCACTTTCTCAAATATGCTGATGTCTCATAGTAATTACAACCAAGCTGCCTGGCTAAAGACAATCCTTCCTCATATCTCACCTGAAGATGAATAAAGCAGAGATTTGATTACAAAATTTCTGGTGTGGAATGAATGAGCTATAACTAACCTTCCAAATCATGACATCCTCAGCAAAAGAAAACTGTCCAACATATTATATGAAGCCAAAATTATACATGTACTTTTGCTATTAATAAAACTGTGATATACACACTATTGATGTATCAAACATTGAATCATCTGCAGTATTTTCTCCAGACTATGCGATTCACC
>JAWQUT010000044.1:2362718-2503068 GCA_033807755.1 Ellobium chinense | reverse complement strand
AACAATTGCCAACAATAGGCAAGTCTCGCTGTCTCGCTTATGTAATTTACCAGTAGGGTTACCGGTACAAACTAGTTGCGCAGTAGGCCAAGAAGCGGGGTAGGGAAGGATGCGGTGGAGATGTGACCATGCGACGGGAGGAAGATGGGATTGATATGCTCGGCTAATGATTGGCCAAGCCTGTTGTTTAGACCAATCATTGTGCTAGGCAATTTTGATTTCAATCATAACAATTGCAGAAACGGTGATTACGATCGGTCAGTCATTCGTTTCTGGACTCTCAACATTTGCATTGCTTTGTTTACACCTGTCAATGATGGAATCGAGGAAGAGAAAATGTCTGTCCTTCGAAACAAAACTAAAAATAATCGAAGAAGTCGAGAGAAAGCAGAAGAGCAAGGCAGAAATTTGTCGTGAAAACGACATCGCAACAAGCACACTTACAACATTTTTAAAGGACAGCGACAAAATCAGAGCCGCAGTTGAGAAGGGCAGCCTGAATCACAAGAGACAGCGACCATCGGCGTATGATGATGTAGATAAGGCGCTGCTTATCTGGTTCAAGCAAGCCAGAAGTAAAGATGTTCCGATATCGGGACCAGTTTTACTCGAGAAAGGCGAGGAGCTGGCCAAAACGCTTGGACACGTTGACTTTAAAATGAGCACTGGCATGTTTACCTGGGTGACCATTGGGTAGACCAGGCGCTTCCGCTCTATTCGCAGCGAGCAGTCTAGCCATGTTAGATCTAGTATATGGGTCTCCCTGACACTACTGACAGTTTCTACATGAATTTCAGTGGACCATGCGTGTAATGAGCCATCGGTTCTAACGAGCACCAACGGTCAGTCCCGACGACCTCGTAATATCTGAGTTTCACTGTAGCCAAACGGTCAATGAGTTATTGGCGAGTAAAATCGTGTAAACAGGTCCATGTGTGAAGTTTACCAGTCTTTTTATCTTTCGGAAGATGATTTTTTTTCCCCACTGTTGGTCCTGTTATTGTTGGACCGACAGTTAAACGCAACGCAGTTGACCATTGGAGGATGTTGGCGAACAACTGGCGTAGTTCATACGATGTCACTTCCGGTTTTCGGGCCGTCTCGGTAAAATCGAAGGATTTTCAGAGGCCAAAATGTTGGGGGTAGACTGGTCCTTTCAATCGCTAAAATATGTACCTCTGTAATGCCATCGGCCTAACTTTTTTACTTTAGAGGCTTCTTATGTACATCAGCCTTGCATAAGGAGCAAGAAACAGGGATTTGGGATTTTTTTTAATGGAATATTCAGAACCACTTTAAACTCAGAATACAGTTTCAGGAATAATCCTGCCCCTGCATTACCTGTAAACCTAAAGGGCATCTTTGTTATTCACTCTCTTCACAGCACTATGCATCAGACAATGTTGTTGTAGCAAAATTGAAGAGTGACTTAGAGAGAAAGGATCAAGAAATAGCAGAAATGAAAAGCACAGTTGAAGCCATGGAGGTAATTGTCAACCTGTTTTTTTGTCCCTTGTCATTGGATTCCATGAAAGTGACAGTTGTTGCCTTTTGAGGAGAGTTTGGGTGGTTTTGAAATCACTGTTGTAGAATTGTAGAATTCCTGTTAAAATCATGCATAGGATTCAATGGATCAAAGATTACAAGTTGTTCAGTGAATTTGGTATTTTTGTTTCACAGTAACTTTCTTAATAAGAGTGTAATGATTTCTAGGAAGAGCTTAAGCTTGCATTTATCAGTGGCTCAGGTTGTTCACTGTGTATCTTCTTTTCCATTCAGTATACACTGTTACGCTAAAGTATCCATATTTTCAAAGGTAAGAACATTGTGAATTCTCTTGATTGTTTCAGGCTGAATTAAAGCAGGTCAAAAAGAGGAACAAACAATTGTGTGTTATATTAGCACAAGGAGAAAGTGAGTTCATTGCCTTTGTATTGTATCTTAATATTTATAACATGGTCATTCAGAAAGCTGATTTATAGTGGCAATATGTTTTTCTTGTTTGCTCTCAGATCAGTTCTCTCATTGAAAATGTTGCCATTGTAAACATTACCATAACAAGACTAATTTCAGAACAATCCAGTAATTCAGTACTTCATAATGCTATTAAGAAATTATGAATGTTCACACATGACGGATAATCAGCTTATTTTTTAGTGGTTTGGGTCACCGTTTGAAAAGAAAAATGTTTTGCTTTAAATAGTAGTGGTAGAACGATGAAAAGGTTTCAGTGATACGAATTTGCTTGTTAATCGAGTAGCATATGATGCTGATATGAAACTTTCTTAACTTTTTGAGTAAGAAAAAGAATAAAATTATATGAACGTTTACAACTTTCCTCTTTTCCATCTGACTGTGCATACCAGTGAAAGACAAAGCACAGGTGCTACTTCAGGTAGATGAACTTACTGCTGTAAAGGATGAATTAACAGAGCAGGTAACATGAGTGAACATGCTTAAGTATGCCTTTAATGCATTTATGTAACTTCCTATGATTTTAACATGAAGGATGCCTTGGTTTGTTCTTTATGTTCGGAGCTGAGATAAATATAATGAAACTCTCAAAAATAATTGTACAAGACAATTCATTTCCTATTTGCTAGTTGAATTCTGACAATGAGGAAGACTTGGGAGACTAAGAAGTAGTATGTGAGCCAAACAGAACAAGGTACCAAGGTACATATGCTCCTTATTGGGAGACTCCTTGTGCTCTGTTTGATATTTATCTGGACATTCTTGACTGTGACAGTTGTAATCTTAGTCACTTTATGGATAACATGATTAGCATATTTCTGTCTCTCATGGCATCAAGCATATCAAAAAATAATTTACCGTTTTCCAGTGCCTTTTCTTTCTGAGAGAGGGCCCATTGAACCAATTTCATGAATAAAGATGGTTGTTCTTCTACTGTCCGTGTGTTGAATGATGCAATAAGAGAGCTCAAGTGACTGAGATTTGATCCTTGTGTCAAAAATTATTCCCTTGTCCAAGCAGCAGAGGCTTGTGACAAAAATTATGAGTCACTAATGCTCCAGCAGCAACGGACACCTCTATCTGACAATGTATTATTCAGTGTTAAAATAAAATGGTCATTCTTGTAGGGCAGGAAAAGTAATCTGCAGTTTTATTGCCTCAGTGTGATTTTGTTTGACACATCTGCTGTTTACCTTAGAATGAAAAAATTTTGTACCGTTTTATCACCCATCTGCAGAGCGCTGGATAGATAGATTGGATATGCAGCTAGAATGTATTTGATACAAACGTATGGCTGTCTCACATGCATGGGGTGAAAGCATTTGGACTTTCCTTAATGTCAATGTGTGGGTGGTCTAGGGCAGGCAGAAGCAATACATCCTTTTGACAGACCCTTGAAATACTCTTTTATTAAAGTAATAGGATCTCATGCAGTTTAAAATAGGATCTCATGAGATAGGAACTGTAGGATGATTCAGCTTCCCTCTAAGGGAGTCACAGGAGTGACCCTTTATTCCAGATGGTTCAATGTCTATAGGAGGGCTTTTTGCATATTACATTAAAAGTTTGTTGCCCTTATATCCGGAACCTGATATTAAATGCGGTGGCCTGGAATGCAGTAATGCCAAATTACGGAATATGACATAAAATTTCATGTGGGATTTCATTATAAAAATGCAGTATAAGAACAGACTGTAATGAGAAAAACAGGATTTAAAAGTGCAGCGATTGGTACATGATATGAAAATGCAGTGGCCAGAACACAATGTAAACAATATATCACATGCAGTTAATGTTTTTATTTAAATAACAAAATTTTTTGAGAATGTTAGACCCATTCTGATCAGGGTTTCAGACTGCACGAACCAGTTCCAAAACTTAAGAAAGCAATATGTCAAGAATTAATTGCCTTCATATTAGATTTCGTTGCAGTACAATCCAGTGTAAATCTTTACCTTATCCGTGTAGAAAAAGAATGTCTTACATGAACATGGAGCATACATATTTGTCATTTTGACTGAGCACCCTTGTCAGCATCATTGTCATCATTATCATGTTTCATCATCATCATTAGCAGTAACAGCAATAAAAGCAACAGCATCAACTAATAAGAAAAGCTGCAGGAGCAGCAAGAAGAAAAGGTGTAATTTGGGATGAGAATTGTAAATGGGAAGTGCCTAGAAATGTTTTTTTTTAAAAAAATTATATCCAATTCGTGTCCCTGCATTTTCATACTGTATTCTTGTGATTACAGTTTTATACTGAATTCTGTTATTAAGTTATCATATTGAATTCCCAGATATGCATTTTTATATTGTAATTCAGAGAGGAAATATTTTTACTGAATCCCATTTTAAGAGATTGCATCTTAATCCTGAGAGTACATTTTCATGTCAAAATCCTGCTCTTTTCTCCATTATACCCAATGTCACCAATTTCAGAAGGGCAACTGTATCAAATTCCAGAATTTAGCATTAGACCTTGTTCTGTTCTCCTGTATTACCTTCGCTACCCTGTTTTGGAAATGTGTTTAGACCAGAGATGCCCAACCCTTTCAAATTTGGGAGGAAAGGGAGGCCGTATAGTATTTTGGCCATTCTCTAACCTGGTACAGGTTGAGTGTTTATTTCATAATGTATGACATCGAATAATCTTAGCTGCTCAGTTTAAAATAATCCTGCTCGTCAGGTTTTACAGCCGTAATAGGCTCAGCAGCTAGTTGCCTTTGTTTTAAACTATTTATTTGTTGTTTTTATCCTAGACTGTCCCTCTTTTGGTGAGAGGAAATATATATATATATGTTGATTTAAATATTTTGAATTCCTGTTTTTGATGAGAGGGGAGCAGTTTAGATTTATTTTCTTGGGGTATGGAAATAGTGGAAGATAAACTTCTTTCCTTAAGAAGATCAAGAGTTTTCATTTTATTAAACCATGTCCTTATGATAGTGAATGGCATTCATTTTCCTATAATCATGGTAATCTGTAATCATTGTTCTGTCTTCACAGGTTACATCCTTGACAGCCGAACTTGAGAAAGAAAAATCAAAGAACCACTCTCTAAAAGCAGAACTAGACAAACTGAAGGTAAATGTACTGGCACATGTTCCTCACAAAAATCCCATAGATGAAAATAGCGCTAAATAGAAACACCAAAGTAATAGCTGGTCAAGGTCTATTCTGTGGATGTTGTTAACTATGGTAGATCTAATATGAAAAATTTAGATTATCTCATGAATTTTGTAAAAAGCATGTTCAAATCTAGGCTGTGAATGTGACAAACAATTAAAGAAGCATGAGTTGAACACATATTCCTTGAAATCCTCTCTTCCTCAAGCTTGTTTTCTGTGAGTACCTTAAACCAATCACATTTATCAGGAATCATAGATACATCAGGTATTTTTGGGATCCGGCAAGTGGGAGTAAAGTGTTCACTTGTAATTTATCTGATAATGAAGATCACTATGTTCAGTTTAAGAAAAAGAGTGCATTCAGTAAAATAGTGTAAATAGATGGTTTGAACTTTTGTTTTCACTTATCCACACTGCTGGAATCTTAGAGTTAGAAGAGACACACACAAATTTACCATGTCTGCAGTAATATTTGGACAATGTTTCTCTTTTTTTCCATCTGGTTAGTCATGCATTGTGTGTTTGCATCCATGCTACATTTTTAGGATAGTTGGTGGGATACAAATGATATGGAATGTTTTAGAAATTGACTGCAAAGATGGAAATGGGCCTAGGACTCGGGAGTGGGGGTTTAAGGAAGATGAGCATTAAACAAGTTAAATTAGTAAACAAAAAGGAAAAAAATGAGGTCTTTAGTACAGCATTAAATCATATCCATTTCTTCTCTTTTTCAGACTAGCAGTAACAGACATGGAAAATAGATCTCTGTCACAAGGCTTGGAGCATCTTATCTTTTAAGAGTGCCCTTTCTGACGACCAGTATATCATTTTATATGTCTACATTCAAGTTTTAATTTTCTCTAGGTAAACAAAAACTTTTGACATCTTATTGCAGTTTGAACTGTATGAGGTATCTTTGCACCAGGCATGCTTTGGTTAATCAAGACAGTATTGTCAAACATAACAAATTTTTGTTGTGTGAAAAGACTATCAAGGGCATTATGGGTGGGGATATATTCAAGTACATTTTCATGACATTTTTAATGCTTAATGTGTTTTTGTAACTTTACTAGCCCTGATGGCACAATAATAATTTCAATAAAGGATATCTTTAAGGGAAGAGTTGAATTAATAATAATTTGGATAAAGGGGAACTTTAACTCCTTAACTCCTCTGCAGTGCCTAGTGAGGAGCTGTTCCAGGACACTTTTCAGGCATGTAAACAAAGGAGAGTCTTGTTGGAAAACTCAGTGTGTGAAAGAAAACTCTGGAGCAACTCTTTATGACATACTTATGTGTCAAATCAAGGAATTGCTTATAATGAAGAAGCATTTATAATACAGTTGAATCCATGTATGTCGAAATCGGATACCTCCAATTTCTTATTAGTCGAAAGAAAAAGAAATAATAGTTTTTTTCCTTCTTTGTGTCTGTTAATTGCCTTTGCATAACAAGAAGTAATAAACTCCTATTTCTGATTACTCCAACTGCCCAGTGCTGTCACAGAGGAAAAAAATCACCTCCTGGCATCCTCTCCACGTGGTGCCAAACAACGCTGATGGCTTGAAAAACTAACGTGATGGTACCGCAGATAGAGAAAGGCAATAAAACTGGACACTGCGAGTACCACTAGCCGCAGCACGGGTGTGTTCAGGGGGTGTATAGGGCATGTGTATTACACCACCGCTGATAAGACAGCGGGGGAAAGAGAATGCGCGAGGGCTCGAAAATCGATCAATAATCAGTCATCTCAGCAGCAGTGTGTACATTAACGCATCTGGCCCAATGCACCGTGACGTATAGTATACAGGTGTAAACTAGAGGCTACCTTGTGACCTCCCCAGTGTGCTCGCTCTCTTGCTCGCGTACGGTTGACTGACTTTTATCATTTTCAACTTGAATTAAATTTTGTCCTCTGAATGATGGCTTCCTTTAAAAAGTTTAATCCTGTGAAGAGAAACCTCAGAACTCTTTCCATTGAGTCAAAGATTAACATGCTCCAGGAAATAGACAGAGGTGCGATGTCGAAGAACGCCATAGCTGAGAGAAGTATGCCATTCCCGCTAGCACGCTTTCCACGATCTTGAAAAATCGGGAATTGCTCTCATGACCTCCCCAGGGTGTTCGCTCACTCGCATACGGTTGACTCGCCTTGGAAATTGTGAGTTAGATTCTAATTGCTCAAACTCATTGGGGTGGTCCCAGCGAATTGGAGTTAAGCGGACTCGACTGTAATTTCTTGTTAATCATGCTTGATCTTATGCATCAGGTTAGGGAAACATATGAATGTTGGCAGCCATCAGAAATGTAGCATTTCATTTGTGGTGAGAGATGTTTTTCAGACAATAAAATGCTCAGATTTAATATATTACTCACTTTTCTGCCTTGGAGCAAGTTTTGTTGGTTGGAGACATTGAGTATGGAAATGTGATAATGTATCACTTTCTAACTAATATTTCTGTATAAAGCACACTTGAAACAGTGATGAAAATATCCAGAGGAAACCGTGTAAGTACAAGGAAATTTAATTAGAATTTTTCCATCTTAGTTGATCATCAGTGATATATGAAATGACCTGTCATTTAATAACAGTGTCAGACTTATAAAAATTCCAGAGATTGAGAAGTTTCTTCTACCATGATACATTTGCTGGTGGTTGTACTAGTTTATGTTGTCATCTCTGAATACTTTACGCGTATTGAGATTCCATTACAAGTCACTCCAGCGCAGGGGCGTAGTGAGGATGCATTTTTTTGGTAATCTAGCACTTATATCCTATCGTTGCTTGTTTGGTTGTTGGTGGGGGTGGGAAGGGAAAGGGCAAGATTTAGACAATAGTAACTGATTTTTTAAAATTGGTCTTTGGCACCAAAAGAGCCAAATCTGGCATCCTTGGTACGGTCTAAACTATTAACATCTCGTAGCCGAAAGAAAAAAAAAAAACTGGAAGTGGTGCAGGGAGATCTTGTGTAAAAAGAAACACAAAAAGCCGTCAGGACAGTGGGTAAGCAAATTTTTCCCTCAGATTATTTGCTACCTTTTTTTTAAAAGTTTCCCTCTTTACATTTCCTTTGGATACATTGCACTGTGGCTATGGGAGCGCTGAATCTGTGAGACAGTGTGTAGGCTCTCAGATTATCCGCCAATAAAACTATCTCCCGTTGACAAAAATTTTATTGTCAATGCTTGTAAATGGCTCCTAGGTAAAATAGGATGAAGGTGATGTTTGAGCATTTAAGAAAACATGAAGATTAAGTAAACTGTACTAGACAAATAGATATTATTTTGGTAATCTCAGATTCATAGATTACATGGACGCTACGTCCCTGCTCCAGCGAGTTTCTTGGGTGTAACATCCTGGTAAGTGGTGATGTTATATTTGTTGGGGTTTAGTATTTGTTGAAGTGTCACTCCTGGGTCCAGGACAAAAATATTCTGTACTTTATTGTTAATGTTCATGCACAAGTCAAGTAGCAGCAATATGTGATCATATAAGTTTGTTGGTTTAATCATTCATCCAGATATTGAAACCAATCATACTGCCAACTCTGATGGTTGTTTTGTCCATTGTGATTGAGAGTTGCTGACACCATTTACTGTGAACAGTTTCATTTCACCATACAGATGTTTTGTACAGTTTAAAAAAAAGAAAAAAAAATCTAAGTAGTTATTTGGATTGAGGGCCGGAGAGGAAATGCACTTGAGTTAAGAATTTGCGAATGCTGAAAAATGCTACATTTACATGTTTTAAACTGATTTACCCATTTTTGAAATATGAAATAAATGTTATTGCAGCTTTTAATAGTTCGTGTTGAACACTGTCTTTTCATCTGCATGTTTCTTACCTGTTTTCCAAATCAGTTTTAGGAGGCATGGGAGCTGTGAAAGGTAATACTCCCTCCCCACCCTCCCCTCCCTCAAAGCCAGAACGTACTTTGCTACATTTAGAGAACTTTTATCTGAAATGATGTGTTTGTTACACCCTATGGGACAAAGCTTTGAGCAATGTCAATCCAAGTGTAAATGTGCCCTCTCTGCAAAGATTTAACTGTCACTAATTCAATTCATACACCAAAGGTAGAGTGTTTCTTTGACAGCAAATCCGGATTACAGACATGATCAAATCAACACAGTCAGACATATCGGTCAAAGCCATTTTTTGTTGCCATACATTTATGCATATGATTGTTGGTAATAGCTGATGATCATGACATTGTTGCAGTTGTAATCTTCATGACTTCATGGTTTTTGGATTATGTGGGTTTTCTAGGAGAGTAGAGCTGAAAGGCGAGAGAAAAGAAATGATTAGCTAGTCCTGCCAAGTGCCAGTAAGAAGCACATCCTAATTTAAGAATTAAAAAAAACAACAACATGCAAGTAACTAATATAATGATCTACTAATCACATTGGAGAAAGACTTTAAAGTATAACTTAGGTACTACAAATACAGTCGACTCCGCTTAATCGCCCTCCGCTTAATCGCCTTTTCCGCTTAATCGCCTCGTTTCCCAGGGAACCGAATTTTTTCTATATAAAAGTCACTGGATAATCGCCTCTCACTCCGGATAATCGACCACTCTTCAGCGCCCATGAATTCAAAGATCAGCGGTTGAAGGGTTACAGTTGACAAACAAACAATGTACACAGACGGTTTAACTGCGCAACGGATGGCAGACAGGTTGACTGAGTGACAGCTGCCACCCCGAAATAGGTGTGATAAGCCTTTCCTCTCCACCTCCCTCTCCCCTTGTCCCCCTTCGTCCCACGCTACGCATCACCGCCTTCGCCCGTCCGATATGCTACTGCGCCGAAAGCCGTGGTATAGTCTCCTCCCCCCACGCCTTGATTGCGCCTGTCTGGTGGATTTCGGTTAGATCAGAGAACGTGTCATGTGGATGAACGGTCTACCCCGACCATGCCATCCTACTCCTTATTGTCTGCTGGGTTATTGCGAGGTGGCCAATAGGAGAGACCGCGGAGATCAAACATTTTGTGCGCTACAACACCGTCAAACTCGAGTTTGTCCTGAGTCTGGCGACAAGAAGGTGTCAATGCACGATATCAAACCACGACATCAAAGAAATTTAATCTTCTTACCCAAAATATGGCCAAAATTACTTCCTCCGCTTAATCGCCGCTCCGCTTAATCGACCACTTTTTCAGTGATCCCCAGGATGGGCGATTAAGCGGAGTCGACTGTACTAGACTATATTAAATTTTATATAAAGATACTGTTTTTACTTATCGTTTGGTCCTAAGTTTTCTTTCCCCAGAGGCTGACCCTTGATCCAGTCTCCCTGATCAATGCCCTTAAGATTTTTCATATTATTACATAGTGACTTGAACAGAGCACTCTTTTAAGAACTGTTCATGATTCTAGCTTGGTGGCCATTGCACAAGGGTGACTGTAATGCAAGTCTTGACAATATACACATTTATTTTAACACATAACAAATCGAAGTTTCCTTTGTTCAAGTTTATTGCATTTGCTATTTCTCACAAACAGAATGTCATGCAAGTCAAGTTATTCAAATTCAACAGCAGATAAAAAACAATTAAACATTCAAATACATGTTTATTGCAGCAATTCTTATATCATGGATTCTCTATTTGGGTGGGGGGGGGNGGGGGGTCCTGAGGGGATTTTCCAACTGTCACAGTTTTTTAAAATTTAACTATCATTTTTTAATTCAGCATGTTCAAATTAGTATAAAGCAGTGAAAAAATATCATATTTTATTTTGGTTGCTATGAAAACTGCCGCCATCTTGAATATTTACATGAAAATATGTCATTTTCAATAGATATCTCCTCTGTCAAATGAAAAGCTATCCAGGCTATCCATTTGATATTATACACAGACGTGTCCACAGATATTCTCTCAACACTAATAGAGAGCTTTTTTGGATATTCTGATGAAATTTTATTTTACACAGCTTCAAATATGGGGTTCCACTAAATAACTGATTAAATTTTCATAATTTTTTGACAAAAATACCACAAATAAGAGAAAATTAGAAAAAAAACCCAAATACCTCTCAATTACAATTTAGATACACGTTTGGAGTTGTTATGTACACAAAATTGCGTAGATTGGTCCAGAAATAACGATGGAGATAGGAAATTTGTAATACAAAATATAGTTTTGAGAAATTTGCCATCAAAAGTTTCAAAAGTGAAATCTGAATAAACTAACAATGAAAGTCCAAATATGTTTTTGTACAAGTTTTTGAACACATATGAGCAACTTATATACAAAAAAATTCCTCCATAAATGATGAAAGAGGCTAATATTTTGAGTTCTGAGAAGAGACACTTTCATACATGTACACGAACATTCATCAGGGAATTCACGTGCTGTTGTTATTGTAAACTACAAAACAAGTCTATTACGAATGGCTCAAACCAATCAGAAAACTGGGTCAATCGAGGCGAGCACACACAAAATAGACGAGTGAATCAAATAGCTGCCCGATGTTTGTCAGCCTGAGCTGGGCTTAAAGTAGGTCTTGATCTCGCTATATACAGCAGGAGGACTGGTGCTAAACATAATTTATGCTACAGTTCGGCATAATTTTGTACGACATGCACTTTCATTGGTCAGATCTATTCATAAATTGTAGGAGAGGAGAAAATTTCCTTTCGTTTGATATGCGACACAATGGGTCGATATTTATGGCTTACAGCTGAAAGTCAAAGTTACGTAATTTCAACAGGGATACCTCAAATTGACGAAAACAAAGCTTAAGTCACCATCTTCAGATGCATTTTTTAGGCAAAACATGGAAATTTCTGCAGTCAACAACACTTTGTCTGGATTCTAGACATGTCAAAATAACAAAAAAATAGCAAAACCCTGACCTTGATAATTTCACCCCAAAATCATTTTCAGGACNAACACTTTTAGATTCTTCATTCCTTCGGCCAAAGTTGTGACTTAAATAGGTGAAAATGTACAGATATTAAATTACCTGCCCATATATAGTTGTAGTGTAACACAGCTACAATTACAACATCACCTGAACAAGTAAGTGGAAAAACTTGTAATGTCTGAAGGTGAATATCCTCCACAGGGATGCAAAATTGGTATCTCTGTAAGCATATTTATAGCACACATTGTTACATCACAAAACCAATCAAATTGCTCAGCAAAGACCATCATTGAAGCCAAATGTGCATACGATTGGATCTCCTTCAAGAATTTTAGCAAATTCCTAGTCAATTTAAGCTTATAGTTTTGACCTTGACACATCATGGTTCACAGAGTAGTGATTTTGTTGGAAAGAAACAGCTTTGTAAATTATGTACCAGTGTTTGTTTTTTTATTGTGGAGCACCTATCCTGATTGGTGTTTGATGATACTGAAAAACAACTTATGGTAAATGAACAAAACAAAGCCAGTCATCTAGCCCGGAATACAGATTGTTATTACACTAGCTTTTAATCGATACTCCAAAGCTGTATATGGAATTTCTCTTCTCTGTCAGGCATGCTACAAAGGTACCGCTGCATAATTTTAAACTTCATACTGTTAAATGGCAGAACTGCTCTCAGTCAAAGTCAAAAGATGCATTCTGTCCACTTTCAGATTTCAAATAATATTCACAGAATAAAACATTAACAGAAGGAGCAAAAGGCATCTCTTGGTATTCCCCATCACATTTGCTGAAGCTCAAAGATCCATTGTGACCTGAATTGTGGTTATGAAGAAAGTGCTCTTTAATTCTCATGTCTTTTGTGGTGCAATAGTGTATAGATTTGCGCATACTGAAGTGTTCTGTAATAGGTGCTAACAGCCTGCTTGGTGAAGCTATCCGAATGGATGATTAACTACTGCCTATACTGGTGGCTCGAGACGTGGGATCCTAAATTGTCACCAAGCAGGGTTCAGAGCAGGACATCGCACTGAGGACCAACTTTTTAAATTGAGGCAGATGATTATAGATGGCTTCCAAAGAAATCAGAACACAACTGCTGTCTTTGTGGATTTACAGCAAGTGTACAACAGGGTGTGGTGCAAGGGACTCTTGTGGAAGATGATGGATGTAGGCATACATAGGAATCTGTATCGATGGATGAAACATTTCCTCACTGACAGGACAATCCAGATGAAGATAAGCCATGGCATCTCCTCGAAAGAAGTCCTAGAAGAGGGACTCCTTTTCCCTGAACTGCACTGTTTCCACTTTTTACAAATGACCTCTCAGGAAAACTATTGACAGACAAAGCTATGCATGCCAATGACCAAGTTTTCTGGCACACCAACAAGCATACAAGCATCAGTGCAAGATGACTTAACAAAGATCCGAAATACTTGAATGAGTACTGTGACACCTGGAAACTAAAGATAAACTGCCCCAAAACAGTGTATTCTATCTTCACCAGAAGCCACAAAGCAGCAAAGCAAAGAATCAATCTCATGTTACAAGGAAAACAACTACAAAAAGAAGAAAGCCCAATGTACTCTCATTAACCATGTCCATGGCCTGAAAAAAAAAGCCACCAGATGGCTTCAGGTACTAAAGCAACTGGCAAGTACCTCTTGGGGTGCTGACAAAATAACCTTGAGGCAGCTCTATGCTGGGTATGTCCGCTCATTGATGGAGTGCATTCTAGCTCTACAAACAGTGAGCAGCAAGACAACTCAAGACTCTCTAGATAAAGTACAAAGCCAAGCTGTGCACTTTACATCCGGAGGCATGAGATCGGCTCCCACAGCAGCCTGTGAAATCCACACCAATACTGAGCCCCTGAGCCTGTGAATAGAGGCAGTCGTGGTAGAGATGGTTAAACGATATTGAAGGATATCAAAGAAACATCCTAACAGAAACTTGATAGACACCTGAACACCAAAATGCAGACTTAAACTAAAGTCCACCTGGCCTTTGCGGCAAAACTACAGGAAAAACATCATCTTCCAGAAAACAGGGAACCTGTAGATCCTCTCTCTGAAGAAAATATCTCCAAATGCACAACTTAAGAAGTCAGTGGTACACACATAGCTTCTCAAAACAATTTCTAAGATAGAATCTGACCCAGTGGAGATCAAGAACACTGCAGAGAGAACCACTGACATCTTTCCTGAAGGCTGGATCCATATTTATACAGATGGGTTGGCTTTCAAGGGCACCCTAAATGCTGGCTATGGCGTCAGAATCCACTATACAGACAAAACATGTGAAGAGTTATACAATTCCTGTTGAACGCTGTACTCAAACTATGAAGCTGAGGCCTTTGCAATTGAAGCCGCAATCCAATAGGTCACTTCTTTATTCCCCATGTTCCCAGAGAAAATAAATAACGTTGTCATCTTCTCAGACTCAAAGTCTGTGCTAGAGGCACTGGATGGTGACTTGCTCAACAACGACACAAACAGAAGTATTACAAACACAGTCAGTTTCTCAATACTTTCACCCAACTCACCTTTCAGTGAATACCAGGACATGGCAACAGCGCAAGCAATGAACAAGCAGACATCCTCTCCAAAAGAGGATCAGCTTGCCAACAACAAAGCAGACCAGAATCACAACAAACTGTTAAACAGATGATCAAATCTAATATGAAAAAGGAATGGATTAATGAATAGGCATTGGGCAAGACAGACAGAGCTTTATTTCCTTTCATGACAAGCCCAAACCCTACGGACCCAATTAATTTCCTCAAAAGGAGAGACCAGGTTATTGTCTTCTGCCTGCGCACACATCACGCCATACTCAATGCACAATCGAATCCTGCACATACTACACCATGGCATACTGTTGAAGGGCTTAAGCCCAGATGACTGCTGGATTTGGGAAAATAAAGTTAAAAAGTAAAAGTAAGTTCTGTAAATGTGGAAGTATCAGAATGCTAAGCCCCCATTTCAACTGCCAATTACAACAAAATGTAGGAGCAATGAATTCAAGCAAAAAAAAATGTGAGACTGAACTTTAATAATTCCGGTCATTCTAGCCTTTCTCAGGAACTGCACTGTAGCTTGTTAAAACAGATTGTAGGGTCTTCTTCTGAACTGACTGTTTCAAATTGTAAAGAAATTCTAAGTAGGATACATTACTTAATCTTGAATTAGATTATGACCTCAATGACTAGTCGACAAATGTGGCTACCAATGACTGCCATTAATGAAGCTAAACAATGTAGTTCGCACAGTTGCATGGGATGGCAATTTTTATTACGTCAAATCTTGGTTTTCTCCCTCTCATAAATTATTCTTTCTCTGTAGACATACCTCTGAAAGTTTTTGTGTCATATATTTAATTATACATCCCACAGAACTGCATGCGGCCCTGGGAGTTTGAAATCAGGTTAACTCACAACACTGCCAAATGGCTGTGACAACATCATCCTGACAACCTGTGTTCAGTAGGTAAATCTGGCTTATGTCCCTCCCAGCTGGCTACTGTTTGATGACTATCATGATGACAGAAAGTGACATACCAACCATACTATGAATCCACAACAAAATCCTCTTTGCCATTTGTAGACCTGAAAATTATTAACCGCACTGACTTGAAACTTGGCCCAAAGAATTGTGGGATAAAGATAATTATTCTACATATATAAACATGCAAAAGCTTGTATGGTTTATGAGCAATTCTAGACATGTCATAATAATTAAAACTTTAATTTGTGAAGACATTTGATCAAAAATTTGCAGCCAGGCTCGTCTTTTTGTGTCAGTTATAAACAGGGCATTGATATGAAGGTAGTTGATTTCAAAATGTAAAAAAATCAGTGCTATGATCGTGACAGTTTGTTTTAGAAACAGGTTATAACAAGCTGGTTGTTATAAATACGAACAAACAAGAATTTAAATTTTCCACAGTATATGTGGCTGAGTAACGCAGATCTCCTGATTAGAGAAATTTGGATTCCTCCTCCTTTTAATAAACATCATCATCAATGGGGCTCTTGAATACTTCACCTGCTGCCGCCACATAAATAGCAGGACTGTGAATGGACTCGCCTCTCTATTGCTATGGTATTTAATGGAATGTGAACAACAGACATGGCCTGAAAAGTCTGGCTAGCTGTTTATATTGCACACCTTGTCTCCCAGCCGCGCATAATATGCAACTATAGGAATTCATTTTCTTTATTCCTTCATAACAACTGCCGCATAAATATAAAAAATAGTAATAAATAAAAAAGTAAATAATAAAAAAGTAATAAATTGTTTATCTTAAGCAGTGTACATTCCCTATATGCACAAAAATATTTAATATGAATTTCAAAGAACATGTTACAAAATTTCATATTCAGAGTGGTTTGGATTACCAACATGAGAATAAAAATGTGTTGCCCACCTTTCATAGCATCACAAACAAGGTTGTGTAATTGCAAAGAATCACAGCATAATTTAATAAGTTTGTGTAGCTTTGAGTTGAGAAGGCAGGGGTGGGCTCATTTGTATGGGAACTGATATTGTAAATTTAATGGGAAAGAGAGGCTGGTTTAATCTGAGAAAAGTTGGATGGAAGGGGATTTAGAAATGTTTGTAATGGGCATTTCTTTTTTTTTATTGCTATTCATATTTTGTAATAAGCAAAGAAAAATATATAAAAGAAAGTATTGTAACCTGTGAAACATTTCGTGAAATTGCTTGTTTCATTTTAAAGGAAAATTGAAACGTCCTACTGACCATGTTAAATCTTACGATACTTTGTTATTCCAATAAAACAGTCTTCCAAGTTTCTGTCAACATGATATAATGCCTCTGCCTGCCCCAGACAACCGACAGGGTTACCTTATGAAAAGCCTGAATTCTTACACACACTGCATGCATGGCAGCAATAAGTTTACGTCAAATACGTTCCACCTCCACAGCAAAGTTGTCTAGTTGGTGCTCTGCAGACAGGTGATAACATGTATGAGTCTTTTAATTCCACTATAAACGGCAGCTGTGTCTGACAAAATCATACTGAGGCAATAAAAATGCAGAATATTTTGCCTGGCTTATACGGTCAAACTTTACTTTTCAATTTGGATGACCAAAATCTTACTTGAAAGCTGAATAATACATTGTCAGATAGAGGTGTCTATAGTTTAAGCATTTTTGTAACAAACATGTTTGAGAGTACGTTACTACAGTATACAAAGTTATTACAGTATACAAAGTCACACACCACAGCACTAAGCTAATGAGACAGAGATCAAACATTCAATGAAGTCATTACATTCTCAGATGGGTCTTGACATTACTGAGGGGAAAATATTGATGCATAAAACTGACACACTGACCTGTCTGTCTTGCTAGGTCTTGTAGAAATGCATATTTTTGCAATATAAACAAAAGCAGGATTGCCTGTTTTCAGGTCCGTCTAGGATTACTAGGAATAACATGTCATCACCATGCCAGCAAAAATGTCATTTGTGTTACAAAGGAACCAAGAATCAGAATCACATGAAGATCTTCACAAATTTGGTTGGGATTTAACACTTTGTGTTCCACAGTCAAATACTGCATCCAGTTTGTTTTACTTTGTGTACCAGTGTTGCAAAAACAGGATTCAGCTAGAACACAATTTTACAATCTAAGAAAAAAACTTAGGACTGAAAGGATAACTAATTTGACAAGACTGTTGTGGTATCCAAAGTGTTTAACCACTAATACAACATTGCGAACAATCATACAGAGATTCATAAATCTTATTTCAAGGCAATGCCCCGTTATGTCACTCCACTTTATTATTACCCCAGCAGGCCAAGTCACTCAATAACTCTCTGAACTCCATGGAGGGACTCTAGACTTTTCAAACTCCATTATGTTTTCTACCAAAGGATGCCATCACTGCTCTATGGTCAGATGCAGCTTCAGATCTGAAATAGGTACATACATACAAATGAGATGAAGGGATACACAATTCTTTGAAAAAGTGGTGGAACCGTGACGAGAAAAAGTGAGGAAGTCAGCATCATGTTATTCATATCTGTATATCCTATCTCTAGCATTACCAGTCCATATCAGTATGCCAAATACACTTCTAAGTGATCACAATAATTTAATGACATGAGCCTACTGGCAGCCTATTAACAACAAAGACACTATATGAAGTCCTGATGCAAAAAGAAGCTAGGCTTTAAAACTTTTTAATTGCCCTGTATATTGCCAATTTCCACTGACTAAGTATTCTTTGACGTTCCTAACCCATATTACCTCTTCTTGTCAGGCAAAACTTCCATTTTCAGTGGAGTGATGCCATCTGTCTTCTTCATAAAGATGTAGTCAATCTGTAATGATAATATATCACAGCGTGTCACATGTGCTTATTATAAGGAGTATTTTACTATTTTTTTACGCCATAACTTGAAAATTGTGTTCTGCCTAAAGTGCCTCTGAACTCTATACATATTTGAGAGTCACAAACACCTAATATAAAGATGACAGAAACTGGACATAAAGAGAACAATGAACACATATTTCAGGAATTTGAAATAATGAAAAAGGCTGGGGGAAAAAACCTAAGAGAAGGTCAAAACATAAACTGTCATACCCTCTTGGACAACTTTTCCTCAATACTGCTGAATGTGAAGCCTTGATCATGAGCATACAAGTGGTCCCATACATCCACCAGCCCCGAGTCAGAGGTCAACAACCTGTGTGAAATGACAGTAGGTGAAATGACACATTCTGCTACCTATATTGATGTCCTCAGCCAAAGCTTTCGCAGGTCTCTCAGAATCAATATTTCGAAAATGGAGCTAAGATTACTGTTCTTATGGAAAATAGGAGTGATTTCCTTCTAGAACAGCAGAAAATTTTGTAAAAAAATAAAAAAGATTATTGATGGAGAAACTGCATGATCGCATAGATACTGGTTGTGCGCAGACACAGATCAAATGACCGTATATGGGTCAGTGCCAAAAAGCTGTAATATGAAATGGGACAAAGGGCCTGAAAAGTGGACAACACATATGAAAGAAAAATGAGATATTCTTTGACACATTAACCATTTTTATTTCAGGTTCCATACATTTTGTAGCTGTTACTTCTCCCAATTCAGTGAGAGAGGTTGATTTTCACAAGAGAGTATAAAGTATCGCACATTACTGTGACGACAGAAAAGTGTTGATAAAGTCACTAATACTGAAGAAATGTGAACTCCACTTGTAATATGAGTAGAAAAATTTAAAAAGTAAGCCAAATATATCACTAGTGCACCAAAACTCCATACATTCATCGAAAGGAAAGTAACGATACCCAATAGCCTCAGCCAGCCTGAAGGAGACGTGACCGCTACTGTCGTATTGTGGCTGAACGTCACGGTGACGACAAAGTGCACAAGTTTAAAAACTTCTTTTGTTAGCCCACACAGACAGGAATTGACGAATGGTGTATAACATTTATCATCCAACGTAGGGTGACACTTTTATTGCCCTATATATGGGTTACCTGTACCCGTATTCTGGCATTTGGTGCATCACATTTTTTCTTTGATAAGGGTGTGATGACACAGCTGATGTCCGATGACCTATTTTGAAAATGACCCATTCTTACTTAATTAGCCCACAGAAAAGTTCTTTATTTGCTTTACAATCATCCTCACTTATTATTTTAAAATACAGTTACCAAATCCAAATGTAAATTCTATATGTGTGCCTGTTTTGTTTGCTTTCCTGAGGCCTGATTCCAGATGTCCTTTTAAAATATGTATAAAAATCAGTCAAATCAGCAAAACATATTCAAATTTTGAATAAAAACAAATGGAACAACCGTAAACGTCTTGTTCATGCTGTTTATTGCATCGGTTTGGAACAACCATAGACAAAGAAAACACCTACCAGACGAAAATTAATTGAGATTATAGGATTACAAAATGGTATATTGAAAAAAGAGAGCTTTTTGGCACTTACCCATACAGAAATATAATTTGCAACAGAGAAAATTAAAATAGGACTGGATCAGCTACTACACCTTGCAAAGAAAAAATACAGGTAATTTATGATTGTTTTTGTCTACATTCAAGATACAATTCAGTATCTAATTCTTTTTTAAATAAAAAACACTGATAATTTTCTTACAATCATCAGATAGTGCCAAACTTAAGTCGAGGAGAGAAGTTTAATTAGTCTTTGCTGGCGTGCTTAATTTTGAATATACACTGGAACACCCAGTACTCAAATGTTCATCCCACAGAACTGAGTAACCCTAAACACACCCCTGGCATTATATAATTTAGGGAAATTTTTTTTGGGGTCACCCTGTAAAACAAGTTGGTTATCTCCCATCATCCAAACACTCAAGTTCACTGCCGAGTTTCCCCTAAAACCCACTTGGTAACTTAATCAGGCTTTCTTCTGCATTACGAAAAATACCAAATCATCATATCTTGCTGTGGGCACCAACCTTATTGCCTTTTCTTCTGGTGTGGCATTGAGGTCTCCCACGAAAATAACAAGGCCATCACTGTAGTAACTCATATAGTCCATTATTTGCTTGACAGCAACTTCTCTGGCTTCATGACTCAGTGACAAGTGAGTGTTGAAAACATGCACCTGTCAGGCACACACATGTACAAATAATGAAATGAAAACCTTATCATGAAAGCCACAGATATAGACAAAATTTGATAGGAAAAATTCACATATCATCCATGCTGATGAATAAGTTTGCATACAATATAACTTAAGCAAAGTTTACAAACATCCTGCATCAACACAGATGATAAGTGCAAATGCTGAGAGGATAAGCTTAAGTTCACCTAATATACAATATTTTAACATTAGTATGCTTAATCATACCAGTTTCATGTCAAATGGCCTTTTGATCTCATACCATAATAGTAACAATTTGGTTTTATATCATATCTCAATACTTTAGAAAACATTAATCCAGTACTGGACAAAAGTAAATAAGTAAAGAAAACTATAGGAATTCAACACATTTAATACCTATACTATACATTTTTTTGGCATTATATGCATCAGATTATAACAGACAAAATGTTGAGATGGAAAAAATACAATTTTGAGCAAAAAATCACAAGAAGCAGAGCTTGAACAACAAAGCACATCTAACATGAAATGGGACAGAGGTGAATGTGTCCTTAAAACATCACTGAGTACTTTCTCATTATATCTTTGTAAAGTGTGGCAGTGAGAGCAAGTTCCCTAAGCTCCAAGCACAATACTTCATAATAAAATCATGAAGGCTGTAGTTTTCCATAAACTTAAGAATCATATTAAGAAGCAATCCAGCATCCTTTACCTTTCCAAAGAATGGCACGGATATCACAGCATGTAAGCAGACTCTCTGGTTCTGGTCAGCCGAGTTGCTTTGATTTCTGTGACAAGTTATTAATAAATAAAGTTTACTGAGCTTAATATTATATTAAACTAAAGGCTTCTTATTTGCTCCTCCTCTGCAGCTAAAATATAGTCCGAAAATACATCACTCTCTTCAATATTCTTTCAATGACTGCTAATGTTTCGAATATCTGAGTATCATTTGATGTGACATCTTTGCCAACTGAATTTTCAGTCAACATGTGAAGGAAACTTGTTGGCAAAAATGTCATCATAGTGTATATACTATTAGCACTTTCACTCTGTTCATGCGTGGAAAATTCCCAATCATCTCTGTGGTATCTACATCACATTTTTTTATACATTAAGTAATTCTGAATGGCTCTCACTGCCAAAATTACATGGTTCCTTAAGGGAAGCACAGGAAAGTGAAAAATATGCTGCTGAATAAAAAGATACCATTTCTTGACATTCTGAATGTGAGTAACCAAAGTTTAATGAATGATTAGTCATGTACCAGTAAAAGTAAATTCTTAAACTCAGCTTTCTAAAACCTGCCTTTTATAACACTTGCTCTTTACTATTGCATCTTAAAATTTAGCACATTTCCTGTTCAATTAAAGCTAAAATAGCTGAGTGATTTATATTTTGACATGCTAACTTAAGTATATTTTAAAAGGATATTCTCGTGAGGCCATCTTCAAAAATTTGTTTGTATTCACCAAATCTGACAGACACTTTATAGATTATTTATCGCTAATTCAACATCTGAAACAGGCAGCTATTTCATTCACATCATCTGACAATTATGAACAAAACAAAAAAAAAAAATCTGAATTCAGTCTTTAACCCTTTCACTGGTGGAGCTCTAAACACAACTAGCACTGAAAGTTACCCCTCCCCTGGAGAATTCTCGAAAAAAATACCATTGTTTTTGTCCTTTATGTTGTGTTTTGTTCATGAATAATACTGACACACTCTCAGCAATGAAAAATACAGAAAATCATATTCTGGATGATCCAAGACCGGAATTATGGAAAACAGGTTCTCCCCACAAATCTCCCCGTTTCCGGTGTCCTCCTCACGTGGTGCCAAACAGCGCCGATGGCTTGAAAAACAAACGAGACGGTACCGCGGATAGAGAAAGGCAATAAAACTGGACACTGCCAGTGCCTCTAACCGCAGTACAGGTGTGTGTAAGGGACGTTTATGGCGTGTGTATTACACCACCGCTGATAAGACAGTAGGGGGAAGAGAATGCGCGCGGGCTCGAAAAATCGATCGATAATCAAGCATCTCGGCAGCAGTGTGTACAGTAACGCATCTGGCCCAATGCACCGTGACGGTATAGTATAAACAAGAGGCTGCCCTCCCGGTTGACTCGCCTTGGAAATCATGAGCCGAATTCTGATTGCTCGCTCACTGGGGTTGTCCCAGTTAAGTGGACTCGATTGGTATCTCCAAACGCAGAAAAACCGGATGTTTCAATAGTTTTCCCTTCTGTAACTTCTCTACAGTAGAGTGGTTAGTCATTTATAGGGGTTCCTCCATTCATGGTTACACCAAAAAAATGGGGAAGCATACATCTCCTCATACGGCGGTAAACTGGCGCACGGAACATTTGGGACGCTTTTCAGTCGCGCCGGTATACTGGCGCAGGCCTGCGAAAGGGTTAATGGTCAAGAAAATAAAATGATTTATGTATTTAACTATAAAATTGTAGATGGTCACATTTCCAAGGCAATCTCACACTTTTTGAGATGTTTTACTATGTGAATCTTCATTTCTAGTCCTCTGAAACATTGTAACATTATTTGCTTCATTTAACCAATGTTTAAAAAAATGTTTACAATTGAGCCTCCTTAAAAGATACTTGCAGTCATCCATTGGCTTTTGCATAAAGAATTTAAATATTCTTTTCTGCAAAGTGAAGTGATTAAATTGCAGTTGCCTTTGATTGTATTGCAACTGATGCAACTAAGTAGGGTTGACTGAACTGAGATGCTTAAAATTAAAGTTCATCTCAAACATCAAAAACTTATCCACAAGCATTAAATTTAAAATTTAAATATTAGGTTCTCTCAGTTTTGACAAATGGATCACTGAGCTAAGGCATATTTCATTCGGTGAAGTGAATCATTGCTTCCTAGTCTTGAAGTACTGAAAGCGACGAAGTTTTGTGAAAATGTAATGGATGTTATACAGTCATATCTGCTTCATCGCAATTCATAAGGATGGAAAAAGTTGCAATAGAAAAAAAAGCTGTAATTACCCAGTTTTTATATATAATTTAATGAGGTGGGTGATATGGAAAATGTTGCAATTAAGCAAATATTATTATTTATATTGTGATTGATTAAGTGGAGTCATGTATTATGATAAAACTCATCAATGCATCCTGTGCCATAAGGTTACCTCAGTCAATTCATCATTCCTGCTGCAAAGTAGTGAATTATTAAGTGAAACACTTTGTGATAACAATGACAAATTGTTTAAATCCCAAAATTTGTCTGGTCTTCTTCAAAAACAGTTTATGAATAACGTCCAACTTCAGGACGGTCAATTTATCAGAAGTTTTATTGCATGTACTGCATCTTTTACTCTATTTTATGTAGTTACTCTGGCTTTACACAAGAGCAAGTAATGTTTGAAAGCAAATACCTGAACAAGAGCAAGTAGTCATGATAAATGATTGGAAACTTCGAGAATATAGCCACACCCTCTTCTGTCCTCCCTTGCTCCAGACTGTTCCTCTGCAGCTGAGCTGGCTGAAAAACAAACTGCAGAAGGACAATATCTGCATGAGGCTTAGCAGAAAATCACATCTAAGTGGCTATCTCCATTGGAGGTACATCTATTTCCCATTTGAATTTATTTAATTATTTGTTTTATGGTATGCAGAGAGTTCATAATGCTAATGGTGTTCACTCTCATCACACAGAACAGCACAACTATGTTGACCTATGAAACAGATTTGCGAAATTAACCCTATATGGTCCGACTTTCGGTTTTTTTTTTGGTTTTGAGAAGGTACTTCCTGCAGCAGCTGCCAAAATATCAACCAAATTTGACCAGTAAGGTGGTCCACTGCACTCTGCTGTGAAACAATTTTCCTGACTCATTGCACTTTTAGAATTAATGCCTTCATGTGATATCCATTTCTAAGTAAGCCAAGAGATATATCTTGTTGATGATAATCTGTAAAATATTACTGACAAGTTTGAATGAATAAATAGTCTTTGTAGCAGTCTTTAATGAGCACCTTATCAGCTGTCACTAACCAAAATGTTAGCAACAAAGGTATTTTTACATGAGAAACTATCTAGCAGATACCATTTTCTTGCTTTTTAGGACAGCTCACAGAAAGTAACTTGCCTTGGTTCACTACATGCTAGTTAGAAACTGATTACTGTAAAGAAAAGTTACTACCTGATACTGAAGCATCACTGACTTCAAATGATCCATCTGACTAGGTCCCAAGTGTCCACCGAGTGGAGTCTCCAGCCTCACTTCTTGAAAGGCCACAATATCCGGCTCCACATCCTTCAACAACTATTGATAATAACAATATGTTTTATTACAGTATCAGCCATGAAATCATACAAGTTATGGTCTAATAAGAGAACATCAAAATGCAACTGCTCTGACACTTGCAAGAGTTTACTATCCTTACAAAAACTATTCTTTTCTAAATTTATAGGCACCATCATACCACTGAGTCATCTGCTCTCATACTTGTTATCCTCACTTCTGACACTAGTCTAACTCCAAAGTCAGTAGGTCCTATTGTTAGACCACATAATTGTGCATGAAACAAAAGACCTGAAATAAATGACCAACAAGCAATACTTTTTTAAAATTGCTATACACTCTGTAATGATCAACACAACACACACATGAACAGAACAGTTATGATCTGTATGGTGCAGAGTTTTAGTGAATGAGAACCAATTTCACACTCATCATCTCTTGCGTAATCTTTTACTCTTCAGTCCAAAAATGCAGAAAGACAAAATATAAATGAACTTAATTAACTGTAATCCTCCACTTGAAAAAAATTCCCAGCCACAAACTGATCAGCTTCATGTTTTCTCGTGAAGCTCACAGAGACAGGATCTGTCATATTAAGCATAAATATTCCCAGCTGACTGCACAAGACAAAGCATAAAGAACATGCAAGGATGAAGGAAGCAGGCTCTGCAACAACATGAACTGGACTGCTTTCATTAGGATCAGGAATTACATCCAAATTCTTCAAGCAGTCATCTGGATAAAATGTATCAAACTGACATAAAATGTAAGGGGAAAGGAATGAGGGCTACATTTTGCAGCATTTAAGGGGGAGGCAACACACTTTCCCAGAGGTTGTAGTGCAGATTACACGGTACGTCATTTATCACAAAAACTGTGTTGGAGTTTCTGTACAAAATTGCTCACCGAAGTGCTGAATGATGCATTTTTCTCCTCAAGGGCGATTCATCTTAGGACAAAGTCACAAAGTCATGTTTGACAGCACCAGTGGTCTGACACAAGATTTCAACCATGTCACCTTGATACCTATATGCAGGGTCCTATCTGAGCTTCTATAGACTGTCTGTCTTGGCACAGACTTATTAGGAACCAACAGCACTCTTTGATTAAAATGAATAACTTTGTGTCCAAAATGGAAATCCAGAGAAGTGCCCATGGGCATGATCCTGCACAAAAGTATCTAAGAGACTTGGGTAAAATCTGGTGTCAAACAAGTGGGTGTATAGCTAAAGTCATTGTCCTAGGATAACTCACCCTCCAGGGAAAAAAAATGCATGTTCTGCACTTTTGTGTGTGGTTTATCATCTCTGACTCACCTCTGATATGCGACTGAGTCTCTGAGGATACCATGAATTTTGATGATGATAAGTGTTGAAGTTCCAAATATTATAACTCATCACTTTCAACACAGTTTCTTTGGGTTGGCCCTCAATTTCCTCAGTAAGATGACTGCTATCTTTAGCCTTCTGAGGCAAATCTTGTGGTTTATATTGGTCATGCCCCGAGAAACTCTGAAGAACTTCAGTGGCTAAACCACACTCTTGTCCAGGTAACACCTCAAGTCCTTTGTTCCTAGCTAAATTTGACAAACACTGTAAATTGTCTAATTTGTTTTCCGCATTTGCAAGTCTATGGCACTGATCCAAATGTTTATTCATAACTCTTATGTTCATTTCATAAAATGTATGAGCATAAATATAGAATATTTCCATCTCTAATGATTTTGTGATGGTAAATAAATGTACAGTGACAGATTCATTCATGGTAAATGCCAGTTGAAAGTTATATGTGCTGCCTAGGGAGACTGGCACAGATACTGGATGCTCAAGTCCTTTGCTGTCAATCATGAATTTTGTGATGGTTAGTGGGATCGCATCAGACAGAGTGAACCACAGATCCTGAAACAAAGGACAGACACTTAAGAGTAAATAGGAAAACGTTCTTACTCAAAGAGTGAGGCAGCAGATGATCTTCACAAGAAGATATCCCCACCTACAAGTATTTTAGCCCTTTAACTTCCTGAAATCCTAAATGGGCTGAGCCACACAGTCCCAAGTATCCTTCTGCTGACTCTCCTGACCACTGAGTCTCAAACATGCAAAACCTTTACTCATGTCAATGCTGGGTGCAGTTAACCCTCAAGCCTTCACCTTTTCCAGTCACATCTCTAAAATCCTCTGAACCTCTTACAATTATCATTGCCAATCTCAAAACCTCATACTTAAACATTAAGCAGAGAAGTCTCTCTCGATATCACCCAGGTTATACATTTAAATTTAATTATAATTCTGTCTGACTGCAACATTTCCTCTAATTCAGTGCACATAGGAAAATGGAACCTCACTAACACCGCCATGGCTTGGTGCACCCCTCCCCCACGCATCCACCATATATATAATGCATTCTGTCTCAACACATTCCACGGAAAGATTTCCGCAGGCAAAAACCCCAGAAATAAGAACATACTAAACAGGGATTATTTTGATGGGACAGGATGAATTTCATTTGGCTTATTTTACCCCTAACCCTACCCCTACCCCTACCCAGACTACCTTTACCCCTACCCCTAAGGCCTAACCCTAACGGGTTGTTGCCTGCGGAAATCTTGCCCATTCCACTGCTCACACATTCTACTTTTTCTTGCCAGCTTGGTTGAAAGAGTGGATGTGTTATTAGAGTTTTACTATATTTGAAATACAGTGATATGACTGTATGTGTGATGACACACTTGATATCCTTGACTTAAATGTTTGTTTGAGGACAGCTGAATGTTTTTGATATCTGCAGTTTAATTACACATGACAATATGTCTGAACTAAAAACAAATAAAATGTGACTTGTAATTAATAGAATGCAGACATGTTCTTACTAGTTTGGTAAAACATCTCAGGGAGAAATCATCAGCAGCTGTGTCTTTGTGATAAGCCTCAAGGAAATGAAGTAAATGCTGAAAAATAAAAGGTTCTGTTTATTCATGTGTATTGTGTATACCCAAACGATGAGTGAGAATGTAGGAGAAGCCTTGGCATCAGAAAGTTCTCCAAACCTATCAGTTTATGAATAGGGCTTGATATCTAGGGGACATCAGATTACACCAAAGAGCAAGAAAGTTTCCTGGGTATAATGCTGTGGTGAAATGAAATTGACACCATCTATAATGAGCCACTACTGCAGAATTACAGTTACAGTATACTTTGACATCTGACAACGTGTGGCAAGAAATAATTCAGACAGATATTTAATGCATAGACTCTTAAAGAGATAAATTAAAATTCATAACAATAAAACAACTTTAATATTTTCATAAGCACTCACCTTCCTTGCTTGAATGACATCTGGCATATTGTCTGGAGGGTTGAACAGAACATGTTTCCAGACACCTCCATAAAGCATATGCCTATAATCTGCATTAAAGAAGGAAAAACAGATTATTTACAGTTTATAATATAAAAACCGTAATCAGGCTGTTTATGTAAGCCATGTGTGTGCCAACGGACTCATAACACAAGCTTACATTTACCATTATATGGTGAGACCTCAGCCTTTCAAGAGAATTGCTGCAGAGCAGGCAGCTCCAATTTCAGCGTAATTGGTCTTATCATTCTGAAACCTGTACTACTAGTAATACTATTCTATGGAAACTCTTGCAGTTTTTCTCCACTACATAAATTTCAGTCATTGGAAGAGGTTTTCAGAAGAACAGTCCAATACCACACACAGCTAAATATGCCAAAACCCTGACTTCATTTGTTACCTGAATAGACAAGTCATAATTATTCATCCATTGGTAAGTTTGATACTTGGAAAAAAGGTCTTTTATGAAAAAAAGTTATATGATGTGAAAATAAGTCACACGAAAAAAAGGAGCACAGTAGAAAGAGTTTTGTGTTTTCTGTGTGCAACAAAAATCATGTTTTAGCTACCATTCTTAAACACTTACATGCTTATGTAAACTATAATCTTGGACACTTGATAAAGCAAAAAAAAAGAAGAAACACTTGCACGTGCGTGTTAATGCCCAGGCTTACTCATGTGTGTATTCATGTATTTTGTGAAACAAAACCCTCCTCTTTTTCCCAATCTTACAGTAGGACATGCACGTCAAAAATAATTTTCCGTTTTTCAAAACTTTTTCTCACTAAAAACTATCTATGGTGCCCACCGAGTCAATTTTGCGAAGAAAGAGCATCGTTCTGTTACCATGCGCATATCCATGTAATATGATGCAATAAGGAGAGGAAGAGTTACCAGGTTTGGCCCTTGCGTCCATAATTATTCCCCTTCCCCGATAAGCAGAAGCCTGTGGCAAAAATGCTGACATCACTTACGTTGCAGCAGCAACGACACCTCTTCCTGACAATGTATTATTCAGCTTTTAATTAAGGTTCTGGTATTCCAAATTCAAATGTAAAGTTTGATAGTGTAAGCCAGAAAAAGTATTCTGCACTTTTATTGCCTCAGCATGATTTCGTTTGGCATATCTACTGTTCACAGAGGAATTAAAACATTCATACCAACATGCTATCACCCGTCCGCATAGCACTGGCTAGACAGCTTGGCCATGTGACAAGAACATATTTGACGTAAGCTTATGGCCGCCACGCGGTTGTAACAATTCAAACCTTGGATAATGTAACCTGTGGATTGTCTGGGGCCAGCAGAGGCATTATATCATTATGACAGACACTTGAAAGACTGTTTTATTCGAATAATAGGGTATCGTATGATTTAATATGGTCTGTTGGACGGTGCAGTCTTCCTTTAAAAATAATGGTATTTTCCGATATTGTTTGCTGTACAGTGATCAAAACATTTGTTGCATAATTCATGAAGTGGAGGCTTGGTAAAGTGTATATTTGTTCCTTTCAAGTAAAAATATATACGTAATAGCCCATGTAAGTTATTTCTACTGTGACACATTTTCTATGTGACTTTTTGTGACATTTCTTCCATGTAACATTTTTCTAGGACATGAGTCATTTATGATTACCAACTATTCAAGAGAACAGCTGCAGTACATGCAGCTCCAATTTCAGCATTACTGGTCTTTTCGCTCTGAAACCTGTAATAATGTTCTATCCAGTGGAAAATCATATGACTTTGTTTCAAATTATCTTTTTTCAGGGGTTCACTAAGTTCTAGTAGAAAAAGGTCCTTTCAGTCGCACACCACTGAAGGTTTGGAACGATTTCTGAGTGCATCTCACACCCATCTCAAGTGAAAAGTAATCTTGGTGACTGAGTGGAGATCAAACCTGGGTCCACTCATGTTGTAATCCCTCAATGAATCCTCTGAGCCAAAGCACACAGTGATTCACTTATTCAAACTTATTGGTAATGACTATTTTGTTCACATCTTTCTTAGTAAGTTAAATTAATTATTTTGAAAAGAAATATAAATTAGGAGTTGGAGATATAAATAAGACAAAATGAGCTGTATTAATAAAAAAATTTTCATAAGAGAATAAGTGCGCAATCATCCTTTGGGTTGAATCCTTGTTTTTAGTTGATAGTATCCAGTGGCAAAACTAGCCCTGGACTTTTATAGATGACTGCCTATTCTTGTCTGTTCTGCTAGAAGGAGTGCTTTGTACTAAACACTGTTTTCTGGCTGTAAAGATTCTTCGAAAATAATTTAAAGTTACCACAGTTAGTAGAAAAACGTATTGCTATTTTACAAACAAAATTTAAGGTATGAGGTGCATTTGAAAATCCTTCCAATAGGTCTTGCCTCACTGGAAGCAGCTTATTCACTGCATGAACCTGAAGAACTGGCACAAGCCTTTTCTAATGTTAATGGTGGATCTATTGCAAGACAATAATTTCTAAGAAAATAAATATTGGGGGTTCTAGAGTTAGTTTCTAATCGCAGGATTCATCAGTCAATCTGATCTAGTCAAGAGCGACTATACAGCATAGGATTAATACTGTTATAAGATCTGGAGTAATGATATTCATATCTTACTCTGTTTGCTGAAGACAAAAATGAGATGTTAAAATACGCTGATGACTGGTACGGTACTGTCAGTCTAGTCTACATCTCTCACACTCTACAAACAGTGCTGATGCTTAACTAGACTAATAATACAGACCTGGTTCATCTGATGTAAATATCGCTTGGCCTGTCTTTGTCAGATCTGTCACCAGCACGATCACACAAAGACAATTAAAATGTTTGCGAGACGACGATTTTAAAATTACAGCCATCACTGTCAGCATTACCAAATGAAGCGAAAAAAACGTTTCGCGTTTCGTATAATCTTGATCAATATTTTTAGTCGCCCTAGAACCTTTAAAAACGTGTGCTGCCCAACTTCGTGTACTCATAACAAAATATTTCTTGAAAAGAGTGTCTCTAATAGATCTAGTCTAGGCCAGTGCATTTATAGAAATAATGTCAACATTTCATAAAGCAAAGCAAATTATCTGTATTAAAAGCCCTATGAAACTATTTGTAGACCTAACACCCTGCGAGGTTTTTGGCAAATGATGGTCTAAAGGACATAACAAGGAAAAAACAAAATCAACGGTGCAAGGGAAATGACAAAGAAAATATTATAATGGGAGGTAGCTACAATGTTTTTTCATTGTTGCTTCCCTTGAATTACGACGCATTAGTTTTTTTCTTAGTTATTTCTTTCTAATTTTCCTTTGTCCTTACTATTACAAAATTGTTTCCGCGAAATCAACAGATGAATATCTGTTCATGGGATAGGGAAAGACAGAAAAAAAAAACAACAACGTAATAATCAGATGATGGAGATTGTCATATGCAGTGCTGAATTATGAGTAAGAAAACATATACATGTACCTCTCAAACTCTCTGGACATTTTGATCGACAACTTCACTCACAGTTGGTACATTCTGGACTTTGATCCTGAGTAACTGTTCCCAAGAGGATCATCTTTACACCTGGACACAACACTGAGCTGATCCTATAGTAGCCTTCGGTTGCTAAAATTGGTCTAGAATATAATTATATATTATAATACCCAGACATCAAGGTGCATGCTGAGCTATCCTGTACAGTATTTCCTAGACTCACCGCTGGAAGACCCCTCTTTCTTTGTCACCACTGACAAGCAAACTCACTGTTTTAATATTTCTTGGAGTGCAGAAACATCTCACAAACCCATTCACTACAGGACGACTATCCTGCCAAATACACACAAACTAGAATGCACAATGAAATCGACAAACTTAGCACACATACAGTTTGCTCCCACTCCACACCGCAGCCCCAATCCATCATTCATGGCACCCTAGCTCACTGGTGACTTTACTCCCCTGGGCATCATGTACCCGAAGAGAATGACCATGTGATCCGAAACACAAGGGTCACTGTTTATTCGACCATTTCTAAGTTTGCTGTAACAACGAAATTAGCACAATGAACAGCAGCAGCATTACAATAGAGATTCCCTATGTTTGACTGTCATAACTTCAATAATGATTAATTTATAAGCGATGAAGAGGAAGAAACTAGAACGACTGGCACTGGCTGACATCTTAAGAATAGCTCTTAAAATCTGAGTTTTCCGAACTATGATTTTCAGTGATGATTATTGAGGTTATTCTTAGGGGATTTTCAAAAATCTTTGAATTCCATGTGAGGCACATGTACTCATAGAGAAGATATATGTTTAAAATACTTTAAAGAATTTATATGTGGCTGAGATATATTGGAAAAAGAAATACACTTCTCGGGAAGACCCTCGATAGAAATAACCCAGAGACTAATGATTATGGCATCCATCTCTGTCGAGGAAAGCGGTCATATTATATAGGCAGAAATAAGAAGAATGGGAAGGTTTCGCCAAATACAATTCATATAATTTTGTTCTTTTACCTTTGACGCGGGTGGACTCGTGCATCATTTTTTTGCATACACCAAATGGGATAGAGAGATATTTGCAAATAATGGTTGAAAGATATAAAGCCGGTGCCCCAAAATACATACACAGAAATGAAAATGAGAACTCATCATAGATCTATCAGTTTTATCTGGAAATCAAAATTTATCTGAGCAAATTGGATCACAGAATGACAAACATGGCTGCAAAAATTGCATAATTTATGTGTGAACTAAAAATCATTTGCTCTCTTTGTTGGTGCCAGTGTGTTGCCATATTGTTATTGGGCCAGCTTTGGAATATACCATGGTCACCTGTGTGTAGTATATTGATATATTTGCACCAGAATTATTTGAACATTGGACAATAAAACTTCTTGCTCACCTTTGAACCGCTAACTATTGCTTCAAAACAATGTGACAATCCATACAGTCACTAAACCAAAACATTTTTTTATTTTGGAAATGTAGTGGAAATTCTGTTCCCGTCCCTTTCTACTGAAACGTCTCATAACTTTTTCTTATTGCTTGTTATGAAAATAAAATTTAAGGAGGTAATCTGACATCCCAGAAAAAGCCACGGAAGCACTCCAGTAGGAATTTAGGATACTGTAATCTTGACTTTGCGGAGTGATGTTATGGCTCTAACAGACGGTCCAGAACAATAAAACTTTGTACACACAGCCAAGAAAAGACCTGAAAATTAAATGTTTCCAGCAAAATCAGAAGTTACTGAGTATATGGAAATAAAAGGTGATCCTTGTAGAAATGGAGCACTCTGAAAATTTCATGTATCCAGCACTGTTAGAAGCGACTGCATATACGTAACTAAAAGGTGATCATTGAAGAAATGGAGCGGTCGACCAGACATTGTCAGTGCCTTGATAAATGGCTTGTGAGTGTAATGGGTTTACGAAATTACCAAAATACACCTATTTAAAAAGGAAAAAAATAGTATTACCATTTTGATCCTGAAACCTACATAAAAAGATCATATGCAGTGCAAAAAAAATCTGCCTATAAAATTTCATATCATTTAGTGCATAAAAAGCCAAATATGATCATAATGAATTGAAAGATTTAAGAAAAAACATTTAAGAAGACAGGTTGTTGTGCCAGGGCTGTGCTTGTGCCAGGGGTAAGTCATTTTGCTTTCATGAGAAGGATGCCCATTCTGCATGTGAAATGGAAATTGAAAACTATTGTTTTCTTACATCAAGATTAGCATCAGGCTACAGGAAAGCTAGATGAGCGACCCCTAGCACAGGTAGAGCGCTAGTGCAACGACCTGAATCAACTGCCTTTTATCTAGCTGGGCTCTTCTCTGCAATGTTTTACTCTTTTACTATTACTTGCTTGAAGTTGTTGCAGGCCTGTTGCAATGCAACATCCGAAACTGAATCTTTGTTCGCCAACAGTATTGCGGTTATAATAATACAATCCATGAATTTAAGCAAGATAATAAAAACAATTAAATGACCTCTGGCTTACTTTGATGCTATGTACAGACAAATCTAGTTATACTGCTAAGCCTTGGATCCTGATAAAGGTGGCATTATTATAAGCTTGGCAGTGGAAGAGGTCTCTACTTTCAGTGTGGTATTGTTGTTTTGAACTACTAAAAATCATCCTTAAATAACCCTAATCCCAGCAAAAATCTGAGAAGTAACTGTACATCGACATTGTGTGCTTCAACTGCAGTTGAATGTAGACCATAATCTACATCTTATGAAGAATCGCAGAAAACCTAAGGCTGTGGAGATTCAGTGGCCTCTTAACAAGTGCTGACTGTCAAATGATCTGGGCATCAAGGTTAACTGTTATTACAGAAATCCTACACTGTAAATCTGTTATGCCTAGCAAAACAGTTGTCATTGTGCTGCCGTCAAGCAATGAAAGTGAAAGAAAGTTTGGGCTTATTGTGCAGCCTAGGTTGTCACTAGGTTGTCTCATTGGTACAATGAGGTCAATTTTAAAAGAATACAGGAAACTTTATTGTGAATCACTTGTAGGTATGAACGCTGTTGGCTTTAATTTTCACTATCTTTGAAACAATCCGTTCAGAGGTGAAATACATTTAGTTAGTATTACAGGTTTGGGGAAGGGAAGGGGGTGGTTTGGGAGGGGCAGTGTTATGAGATATGACTGAATAAAATGTCTACAGCACTGTGTCCAATAACAGTGGATTTTGAAAATGACCATCTGGTAAATCCTTTCCTTGTCAGAGCGTAATTATTGGTGTTATAGTTCTCATTATATTGTCACTATGATAAGACAATGACATTTTTCACACTTCTGAGAGATTGAGGGGAAACATTTTTATGGCAAGGCTAAAGAAGAAAGCAATAAATGAGTCACTACGTATCTTTGCAACTGCAGTTTTGGCGGGTATATATTGTAACCAGTACGTCAACATAAGCACTGACCTCATATACAACATGGTACTCTCATTAAATATTTGCTTAAGTCTGACTCCAGCCATTTTAGTTGAAAGTAATGAGAATGCATTGTGATCTTTTATAACACTAATGGTCTCTGAAAAGTGTAATACAGTAACATTGGCAACAGCTCAGTTATTATCCACTGTGCACATAGAGCACCATTAGTATTTTCATAGATAAACAACCGGTTTTGACAAAAGGTGCTTTTTCAACAATTCACAATGTGAAGACAGTCAACATCATGAACAACACAATATAACACAACACAAACAGTGATGTATTCAGTAAAGCACATTCAACGCAGAGATATAAATTTGAAGCCAATGATTTATTCTCTGAAAGCTGTTGCACACCAAAATTACTCTGTGAAATTAAAATTCTGAATAAAAACTGCTCAGCGTACATGTAATTAGCTCCCAAAAATAAACTTGGAAAAAATAAAAGGCCAAAAATGAGCATCACGGTTCATTATATACATCTACAAACTAATGTCTGCCAATAAATGAATAATTCCTGTTTAGATAATAAAATCCTCCTAATTCTTCTAGAGACAAAAGTAGAACTCTAACCTGATATACATGTATACTGGTTATTTCCGTGTTGTAAACTTTCCTACTGGGGAAGGCTCAGCATTGACAGGCAGACACTAGCAGACTTAGGCCAAAATCACAAATCAAGAAAGGAGGATTTGGGACAATTTTAGAGGCTGATACTGATAATTACTATGTCCATGACATGCCATTAACTATTAAGCATCAAATAATATAAAGTTGGCTATCTTGTAAGACATTTTCATACTGACAACAGTAACAATGGCTGAATGCACACTGCACCATAGCAAACGTCTTACAACTGTTGATTTGCCAACAGTCATTTGGCATCCGCAAAGATTACCTGGTTAAAAACAGTTGGCAAAAGGACAGATTCCTACTTTAAAGCACACTGAGCACAGTATTATTCAGTTCAATCACTAAGATTAGGTAGGTACACTATCCAAACACAGAGAGAGATTGACATTATCCCATAATTTTGGATGTGTGTGTATATATATTATTGTATTATTGTACATACAATGTACCTCCTACTGTATTGCATGTCCTACTGACACATAGATTCTGATTGTGAGAAAAAAAATATTTTCTTTTGTAGTTCTCTACAGAATGGCATCCAAAACATAAATTATCTACTGCAGATCTTGATGAAGAATTTAGAAACGACCAATTACCCGTGGTAAATATGAAATGTAAAGTACATATTACTCACAGTATTTCTCGAAACTAGGCTTTTCCATCCTGTAGTTCTCAAATAACTGATTGGAGACTGCAGTCCCTCACTTAATGAAATTAGGAAAATGAATCTGTCTGTTATAATCCTAAATTATAAACGACTTTGCTTAATCATTACTCATCTGGAGCAATGCACTGCCTGAGAAAGATCTCTCTATATCAATCACCATAAATTCTGTGACAAATCTTATCTATTATATACCAATTATTGTTAATAAGTTAGTACTGTAAACAGGAATGGGAACAATTTAGATTATTGACCATTCTTGACTATTAAAATTCAGTACAAAACACCGATGGAAATGAAATAAACAATGTTAAGAACTGTTCACATTCGGGTGGATCTGAGTTCCTCGGTAGAGAAGCGCCAAATCAGCAAGGAAAAGGTTAACTTTTCGGCGATAACATAAAAATAGCACACAGATTTAGTAAGTTTGCAGCATTACCAAACAACTTCAGTCTGCTAATTAATGCAAAATTTCAATTGTCTAGAATTTGAACTAGTGAAGTCATTAAAGTTAAAAATTAAGAATTATTAAAGTTATCAAGTCATAAAATTAAGAGCTACTGAAATTTCAAAATTAAGTTAACTTTTTTGGTATAGCCAAATTCATTAGAAAGAGGAGCAGAGAGCAGAGAGCTATAGCATAATCTTTTTGATTTGCCTGGTTTCAAGGAACAATCATTTACAAAATAATTAACAGGAAAGATAAAAAAAAAAAATGGTTCTAAATATAAAACTTTACATTATCTTCAGAGCTTACAGTGTATAACTCCAGATTACATTCAGTATGACCTTAGTACAATACCTCAGTAATTAACAATGTCAAATTCTTGAGGAGAATATAAACCTTTTTTTCAGTGCATGGCCAGACATGTACTAAACCCAAAATTTGCTCAACCGCATCTATTAGATTCATAGTCTTAATATTTTAAACACATGCAGGAAATTGTGTAAAAAAGGTATTTTTAAAAAATATTGCAGATACAGGGTTGTTGTACTAAACTGACAATGTATTGTGACAAATTTCCCAGGATCATCCCAATACTTGGCAACAGACTCTGTCACTCTCAACACAGATATATATCCTGCCATGACAGAACTAATTGTAAATGGCAATCAAATGATGAATCAAGACATGAATTAATGTATTTTCTCAGTACAAGCAAACAAAGAGTTATAGCTTTTACATGCTCAAACTTCCAATATAGGATGGATTGTGCATCCATATATAACATTAAGCTATAATGAAACAGTAGTACAACCACTATAAGCCTTCACGTTTAGCAAAAGATTCTTTGGATAGCCTCAAGCAGATCACTTATAATATGTCAGGCATTTTTCCACACTGCAGGAGGGCATTTATTCCAAACACAAATAATATTTTTGAAAAATAAATAAAAATATATATACAATATATGTAATATATAATCTGTAACATATGTAGTATTGATTTGCAATCCATATGAGCAATACGTCATGGGAAATATAACTAAACAAAGAATTCAATATTAACATTTGAAAAGTACTTTCATAAGGATAAACTGAAAATTTACGAGAAAAGAGCCCATAATAGGAAAAATTAATTTAACCTAGCCCAACTTTCACTCATGAGAAAAAGGGATATAAACCATGTATTTACTGCATTCCTGTTTAGCCAAATTACATAATATTCGCCACAATTTCCTCCTGCATCTGATTTCCTACAACATTCCACTACTGATGTTAAAAACAATGCAATTACAGGAGTGAACACTTCATACCAGACACACTTGGCCACCAAGTGTTATTCTTGGTTCTAATTTTCCTTCTCTTTGCTCTTCTTAATTCGCTTTTATTAATACCTACACCCGCTTAATTACTCTGCTTAAGATGGAGAATTACATGGTTTTGTTCATGTATGTGTATTTTCTCACAAGCCAACCTGTGTGCACCACCTCTAACTGCCTAGGTCGAGGCAGCCCACACCCCCTCCTTTCTAAGCACTATCATCACATGTCAGAAGCAAAACTATATTTACGACATAGTTCCTGGTTAATCCCCATTCTGCCAGGCAAATTAAAGTAGTGCCCCATTATTTGACTGAAATATGGCTAGCAAGTTACAATAGTGCCCCATTATTTCAATATTTGACTGAAACATGGCAAGTCTGATGTCAACCAACATTATTCATGCTATCACTAAAACTGGACAGAAGAATATAATTGTTAAAAATACTAAACATCACATATCTTTATGAATCATCCAGTATTGATCTTGCAACAGATTACTTTCTGATATCAAACATTTTTGTTGCCTTAGAAGCTATTTTAATTATTATAAATGTTATTGTTGTTGATGCTGCATTCTCTGTTTGTGTCAAAATCACAATCTTCTATCATTCCTACTCCTCCTCTTCAGATGATCTGTGAACGGTTAATTCAACTTTTGTGAATCTGTATGCTTTTCGTTGGTTCCAAAATGTGCTCAATAAACTGAGCATCATTGTAAATCAACAGATGTACAAAATTGATTATTTTCTCCATGTTATAACTTATGTGAGGAACAACAATTTTCTGTTATTGTCCTGCAGTCAATGACATTACTTGCAGATAACTGTTGTATTGCTCAGCTATGTGCTAATCTTTAATGTCTTTTAATGAATAATGGTTACACTGTCTTCTCTAATTCAGACCTACTGATTAAAGAACTGTTTATCACCCCATTAAAACACAGATTTAATACTATTCATGTTGGGCAGCAGTCGTCTATTTCATATACTTAGTGCTTGTGACCGTTACATCTGGTTACTATCTCCTACATGACTAGCTGCATGCCAGATCAGCTGGCAAATGTAATGGCTTGACTGTTGCATTTAACATCAAGATAGAAATATATCTGACAGTAGCATTCAGTGAAATGGCCAGCCCATATGAACTGAACTGACGTTTCAATGGTCTCCACAATGGTGAAAATACTGCAGAGTTCTAGTTACTGGTATTGTAATAGTTCGGTTATTGGCTCGCTCTAAAAAAGATCACCGTAAATATAGTTGTCAGGTTAGTGGCTTTGAGTTGGGTTGATACAGCAGGGGTCATACTAGCCTGACCAAGCATAGAGTGTCCTGGGTAGATGTCCAACCCCCTTTCCCTTTTTATAGAAATAGCGCCACTTCTGGAATGGTGCATGAGTTCAGCCAATGACCGGTACTGTAGCCAAGGGTATAAAAATAGCATGCTCACCCTTGAACTACAACTAAGACTAGGACTAGAACTAGAATTGAAGAGCAGAACTAGACTCACTACAGAATTATTACTATAGAATGATTGCTGGATTATGGATGATTATTATAATTATGTGACTTTGTACACTTAGACTTTCTTGTACAGCAATAAACGTGTGTATACCTTATTTGATGAGTGATGTGTTTTACACCATAAATTAACAATGTAGGGGAATTGTCCCCAACGCCCCATTCAACAACACCAAAAGGAGTAACGACACAAACAAATATTAGTGAAGCAGCAGCGCAACAATAGGCGGAGCTGCAACAGTATCACAAACATAGAACATCCATTTCATTAATACTAAATGATACGAGGATGATATATTAAAGATCCCAGTGTTGATAGATATCAAACATAGCTCAGGATCATAGGCCACATAATCCAATTGTTGAACTACAAACTGCCCCTTAGGTATCACATTCCAGTATGCTAACATATAAAAATGATCATGGTAAACTGTCTTGATAATTATCTAAACAAAATAGTCCTCTGCAGTAATTGATTGCTTGACTGAAATACCACTATTTCTGACAGATGCAGTGAATAATACATCATCAGCCCAGGTGATTAAAAAGAACAGTTCATCAAAGTAATACCGGTACAACGATTAAACTAATTAATAAAACATGGCCATACAAACACGAAGCCCCTAATAAATGGGCTTACATCAGAAAATATATCTCCAATCCAATTCTAACCTTATCACATCACACTGGTTATGGCTCTTGCTTTTCTACTCCACATTTTCCATTCCCAGTTTACTTCAGTATCTGAAAATGACGAGTAAACAAAATGTAACCAATCTTCTGAAAGGAGCAGTGTGATGGGGTAGAGCAACAGGCCACATCCTGTGTATCATTTGTAAATTGGTGCACTCCCAAGGGGTGTAGTACGATGCAAACAAATTAACCTAAACTGAGTCTTTGGGCTTATTGTAATTATAAATAATTCCACAATGTTAAAAACTCACACCTTTGCCAACCTTGCCAGAGATGTTACCATTAACTCTGCCAGAAAGAAACAGGATGGTTTGAGATACAAAGACCATTATTCTCCTTATAATTTTAAAAGAGAAAATGACCTGTATCATTAAGCCCACACTATATTACACCAATCAACTTCAAGTTAACACCACTAATTAGACAAAGAAACATCACTTTCCTTCACATCAATTACATCTTTATGACATTAGACTAAAACTGGAGAAAACAAGAATAAGTTTTCCAAATAGATTGTGCCATGCCACAATCCATCAGCAAAATTTCATGCTTTAGACAAAAATGAGTCATTACATGAGTGTAATGTTATATGTGCCCAAATAATATTTACAGTTTCTTTCATAAGGTTGTACTTTCATGTCTAATCATAAATACATAATCTTTTACTTTGACACAGAAAGATATGCAGTATTTGTTACAAGCCATCTTCTGGGTATGTTTCCGTTAATATGATACACATGTGATCAATTAATTAGGGATGTACAATACAAACAAATTTCAATACCTTTCACCATGTCAGTGACAAAATGAGAAAAAGAATACATATGTACTTGCGTGAAATTTTAACCTTAAAAGTGCAAAGTTGAGCAGCATGTAAACATCATATTTATGTGTAAACAGTCTGTTCCCTAAACTTCAGCCTCTTACATGTTATATGTTTGTTGAAAATAGGAACAAGCTCTCAGACAAAGCGGAAAATCAAATAACACATTTACATGCTGACAAGATAAAGAGAAAAAAAACACAATTATATTATACAGTAGTGGATCCATGAGCTGATGGCATGCACAGGTTGTTATAAAGTTCTTTTCTCCGTATTTTAAAGGTAAATATACCTTGCCGTTCAAATTCTTCATGAACTCCAATATTCTCAATCAGTCTTTTAGCACTTTATGTACAGCCTTGTCAATTACCCTTTCAGTCCCATGGCTCCTCTTGTGATATAATTCATGGCATTGCTTAGTTGTAGTTTTGCAATCCTAATATACCAGAAGTAAAGTAAAACTGGACACAACATTTCAAATATGAAAATGTTAAAGTTTGAATTTGTGTTGTTTCTCTGTGTTAATTAAGTTATGCATTCTGATTCAAGTTAATAGTGCAAATGTTCAGTTATGCTGCACTAGAATTGAACATAGCAATTTTTGACATCAGAAGTGTTGGGATACCAATTTGAGAATGAAAGAAAAGTATAAACATGAGCATGAGGCAAAAATGCAAGATGTATAGTATATACTAATTCACTCTTTGTGCACTGGCTACTGACAAGCAAAGTAGCCAATCCGATTGCTGGAGCTATTTTTCAGCCTGCATCACTTCATCTCTCATACAAGAAAAAGTGCTACTGGTATACTTACTTGAGACAATGAAATGGGTTGAATATAAACCAAATTTATGAGGCAACAACCTATGTAATATACAATAACACAGCATTAACTGTACTTGTGATGACAAAATAAAATCTGCTTTGAAACAAGACATATGCCTATGTAATGATCATAATAATAATTACAAGAGTGAGCTCAGACCCACAGTATGGTGAGCTTAATTCCTACCATGGTCCTAAAACAAAAGCTTTGGAAAAGTACATCATCGACACTTTCCTCAGTGCACTTATCTGTAACATGGATATGTGAATAAAAGCTACTGACAATCAATCTAATGTTAGTGATCAGCACCAGTGTAATGGTGGTGGCACTGTTTACTCTCAGATGAGATAAAAAAGTCTTGAGTGATCATTCTCATCTAATGATGTAATAATAATCTGAATCTTATGAGTGGAAACTGTCTTAAAATGTAACATATAAACTAAAAGTCATTATTACTAGTGACAACACTCATTCTTCCAAAAGAGTTGTGATGCCTAAACAGATAAAAATTGAGGCGGGGTACAGAGATCTTCACCCACATGACATACAAAAAAGCATGTTTGGTGCCACCACTGACCCATGAACTCTGACCACGGGAACAATACAACTTTTATTTGCTATATCACTGAACAATAATCAGTAACATTTGCTACATAAAATGATAAGGTGGACTGAAGATAAATTGTGATTCTGCCAGGGCAATGCAGAAACTGGTAGCAGTTTGAACCAGCTGAGACTATGCCTTTATATTCTGAACATTCAGTTGGATGACTAATGAAAAGATATCATGAACAAAAAGTAAAACAAAAATAAAGGTCATTCACGTATAAATAGAAGGATATATAGAAACCATCCACCAAATTGAAGTTATAGCTTGCAAATAAAATAGCTATCAGCAGTTTTATATATCAAGGACAAATTATTTTGGTTATGATATCTATGACACACTTATCTCAATCGAATCCATGAATTATTATGATACAAGTACTAAAAAAAAATGTGTGCACTAACACTAATCTGACGCGAATTGCCAATGCACAGGTTGCATTTCTACATTAAAGTGGTTTATATACAATGTACAGGCAGAATTGAAAAGTATGAATCAGCATTCTGCAAAATTTCTAGTGAAATGAAGTTATTATTGACTGCATATTACACTCACAGAACTTTATCAAACTTTATGTCCATACATAAATCAACTGCAAGTCCTTATCAAAGACATATATGTACTAAAACCGTTAGGCCTTGCATTTATGTAATCTTCTGATAATGGCAAACATTTAAAAAAGTACTGAAGCAGTATCTATCAACTCTTCCATAACTGAGTTGATTTAAGGGCAGGTGCAGCAGAACTAGGTCATTTTCATTTATAAAGGAAACTTTGTCATTTTGGGGTGAAAAATGGGTCATATAGGGCCAGGAAGGAAGATAAATGGGAGTGTTTTGCAATTTCCTCCCTCCGTTGCCATGGAAACACCAATTGTTTGGCCGTCATATTAAAAATATGCATAACTTTTGCATAACTTTGAACCTTTCGATCTGGAGAACAACAGATGGTAGGATGCTGGTTTTTTTCCATTTGAAAGATCACTTTATTTAAAATAGAATGTCATGGGCTTTTTTTGATTTCTTGAATAGATTTTTAAAAAATAATTTTTTAAAAAAATGTCATGAGAAAACATTGAAAATTTTGAGAATTTTCAACTTTAAAAATTTATACAAGATAAAAAACACAAGATATCGAAAAAACCCTGTGACAATCTCAAAACAGAGACATGGAGATGGGTATGCAAACTTTTATGTAAATTGGACCAGAAAAAAATCAGATCGAAGGGATAGAGTGACAAAAACTGATTTTGAGATAATTGACGATCAAGATTACAGACAGATGCATTTGAGACAGGGTAACGATTTCCTTTTGCATCAGAATGTACTTTTTGAGACAGGTATCATGAAAATAACTTCAGGAATCGATAAAGGACATGTCGCCATTCAAGAAACTGCCCTTAACTCATTATACACAATTTGACCATATTTTACCCCTACAGGGTGCCACACTTGCCCTTAAATCAAACATCTCATTACATATAATGGTTGCATAAAAGTCACATACCTTCTTTAAAATTTCCTGTACAACCTAGAAAAGTTTCTTCCATATGACAAACTAACAGTTTCACAGATGCTAATGTACAATCATCTTACATGTTACAAGAAGCTTTAATGTGCGTATGATGTGATTTCTATGGGATTTCTGAATCTCAGCCAAGTGCCTCAAGACCCATGACAAAAAATTCTAAACCCCTTTATTTCTCATAGCACTGTTAAAAAGTTTAAAGTAGAGACAAATCTCATTCACTCTTCCATATTTCTTGGTTTTGGGCCCTGTCCCACTGTCCATGTTCCTGTAAATAATATATGGATACCCATACCTTATTGTGGGCAGCTTGTGAAAAAAAAATCCTCTCTAATAAAAAGCACAGGAGCCCATTTCAGTGTGCTCCCACATATAACTTAATTATACAGTTAACAGCAATTACATCTATATCATTGTTATTTAGATGATATGGGTGAATAGAGGTACAGCCATGATGTCAGGCTGTTCAATTCAGTCACTGAATCACAATAATTAAAATCAATTTTAAAAATTGTTCATGAATTATGTAGCAACTTCTCTCCAATAGGACTACTCAGAATTAATGAAGATGACAACATGACATTCTAACAAAAAGCAAAAAAGTAGACCTCTAACTGAAATTCCAGAGGTCTTTTCCTGGTTGGCTGGTTTATGCAAGACAACCATTCTGCAAATTCAGTTGGTGCTGAACAAGCTTTAAACAAGTGTACTAACACTCCCTGAGCCCCCGCTTCTTACCCAGAGGGTAACAAGATAGTGTGGATATGCTCGTGCATCACTGAATATCATGCATGCACCCTGTTCAGTGGAACCTGCAGAATCACACAGTTCCTCATTTTCAAAAAATGGTGAACATCTCAGTCCCCTCTTGCCACGTCCGAATTTTCCTGGATAAACATCTGCAGCTATAAGATACACATAGCTCCAGGGTCTTTCTGCAACACTGAAGCACTTTTCAGGCTGGCTGTAAAACAAAACACCATCCCCAAGTTCTCTGACTGCAGAAAAAGAAAACAAGAAAAATAAAAGTTTTAAAGTATTCAAAAATCTTGGCAAAATGTTCTTGGAATCTTTACTCCGCAAAACCAAAAGAAGGCTGAGTTGTAGTGGATGGAGTCAAGAGATCCAAGATACAGCTGAGGTAGAAGTGAGTTTTAATGTCACCTGACTTCCAAAGTTGTATCATGAAGGCAAATGAACCTCCATATTATTTTAGGATTGCCAAATGCACAGCTTATGACTACAAATACCCACTTTGGTGCTATCTTATGTACAGATAATTATTTTAATGAAGGTTTGCACAAACATGGTGAGGAATATACCCATGGGCAGAAAACTGCCTTTTTCATCTGTTTCCAACAGGTTGAGGCCACCACTGAATGAGTATGTTGCAGCAAATATTATAAAAATCTCTGAGCATTTATAGCTTCATCTGTCATCATCATCATTTTCTTCTTTTTCTTTTTTCAAGCTTTCTCCAAGTCACTGGTGCTGAGACAGGTTCCATGAATATGTCTAAAGTGGCAAACAGAATCTAAATGAAACTAAACTTAGACTGACTCAGTTAAGATTTATGAAGAAAACCCTTCAAGAGATATGGCTGCTCTCTGCATGAATACCTCACAGATCAAATCACAAGCAACTAATATCTATCTTTCTTGAAAACAACAAATTATTTTGGAAAAGACTACAAGACAAAAATCTTGAATGCCACCAATTTTTTTTCACAACAAACAATTTGCATGCAATTTATTCTCCCTTAATGCAGTGCAGTGCAACACAAGGTAGTGTAGTTGTTTTTTTTTTTTGCCCTGTGCCTACTTCTTCTTGATTGACATGCACTTGGCTATGAACTATAGGTCTACATCATGCACGGAAGACACTGACAGCTGAACGAGGTCTGTGATACAATTATGAGATCATCAGATCTCGTCTATGTCATTAAGCAGTACTTCACATTCAAAATAAACATGAAGGTTAACCTGTGCGGCAGTGATCGACTTTAGTTACTTACTCTGGTGATCGGGTCATAAAAGAAATCTTAAAAGACCCGATCTCTCACATAGAGCCATTGGTGATGGGGTCTTATATAACCCGATCACTCACACAGAGCCACTGGTGATCAGGTTTTATAATGACCCGATAACTCTTTTAAGGAAATGATGATTGAGTCTTATAAAATCCGAGTGTGTTGTCTACAAACTTGTTAGCTGAGCACACATTGTAATTTTTTCGAGCCTTTTAGACTGTTGGGTAAAAGTATAACTGCATCCAGACTAGCAAAGTTTGATATTATTTTGTCCTTTTTTGGAGGAGAAGGTTGAGTACTCTTTAGGTTACTTATCATTTATCATACTGTAAACTTAAATTAATGTAAGCAGGCTCATGTTTTGTTCTCAGTTAACTGTTCACACCTGGGGCCATCCCCCTGGAGGATACTTACAAAAAAGTGGACTTCGAGACTTAGATATACTCCTTGATAGACACAACATCAATATATGTGGACTGGGATACATGGCTTGTGAACTGGGTCACAGCTGCTCTGATGGAGAGAAAAGTTCCCCTTCTATTGGGATCATGGGCGTCTGAACCTATATATTATGTCCAAGATTGCCTCAGGGATATCCTCTTTCACCTGTGCTATTCCACATCTACACTGCTAGGGTGACAAGGATTCAATGTCCAGGAAGGATATTAATGTTTGTAGGTGATATCCTCATATATAAGACTGACCCAGACAGGCAAGAGATGGTCACAAGCATTCACGAAACGATGCATGCCATCGCTTAGTGGAATGATGAATCAAGCTCACAAGACAATCCGCAAAAGGTCAGCGTGTTATGGTGCTCTTTAAATAATCATATAGTCTTGGCTGATCTCCCCGTCATCACCTTCCAGGGACATAACCTCAAAAATGCAACAGAATTAAATATCTCGGGGTGACCTTAGATTGCAGCCTGTTTGTATAAGCACCATGTGGAGTGAATAATTCAGAGATGCAAACAAGATATGGCAACGCTGAAATCAACAGCAGCTGTGAACTTGGAATAGAAATGATGGCTCTTCTGCACCATCAGTTGATCTTAGCATTGATCAGTTATGGCCTTGGAATCCTCACGCTGTCACCACCACAATGTATTCGACTGGAATATATCTAGAATGAAGGTATGCACATCATTTGAGGTACATTTGAGAAGCCCTGATTGTGCCAATAAGACACATATTGGGACTCATGTCAATAAAATCTAGACATGCTTGCCAAGGTCAAAGCCAGTTGTGAGTAGTGGAGGACAAGAGACATCCACGACATGAAAACACTGCTGACATCAACATCACAGGATTTAAGAGATGATGTCATGAGTGGCACAAGTAAACAAATACTACTAAGTAGAAAAATACTACTGCTCTGGTCCCCTCAGCAAAAGACTTAGTTGTGGGAAAGGACTAGGTCAACTCTGGTTAGCGCATGACTGACTTCCAGAAAATAATCATCATCCTTGGCAGAAAATGCAAGGAGTGGTTCCCAGGGAGAGTCAACCTCGAGATTAAGCAACTCATTGCTGATAACTAGAGAGAAGACAATGCTATCGTGTCCATTGATGGGTCTCTGCTGCGTGGCAAGAAATCAGGATAGGGCTTCTCAGTGAGAGGTGGGGTCATAACCGAGTAGAGTGGAGAGTAGTCAACGACTTCTTCCAAAATGATAATGAAAGTGGAGGCAGTCATCGCGGTTCTGCAGTGGTTCTCTGGAACCATAGGAGATGTAGTCATTGTGACAGACTCACAATTCATGCTCCTATAGGATCTAAACGGATGGTTGTGGCATGAGTGGATAGACTATCTGCTGACCTCCAGGTTTCACGGAACCTCAAGGATCTGTTATCCAGGACATGCTGGGGTCCATGATAAAGAAAGAACTGATCGGCTGATGCCCCTGTGGTAGAGACATTACGGATGGATAAGGCAGACATAGTCCAGTCACTGAAAGATTGCCAGTTATCCACAGACATATCAAGTGAGGAGGCTGTGGTCCTCAGACTGCAAGAGTTTGTGATTACAAGAGGGCCTGGTCAAAAGAAACGGCTAGTGAGGAAGGGAACAGGAGGGTACACAAAGGGCGACTGGCACCATTGGCATTACACCATAAGTTGTTTGCTGTCGAGGACTGAGCACATATCGGTCTGCCCACAGTGTAAAGATTTCAGTTCTGCAACTCAATAACCACGTTACGCCTGCTATCAATACGATAACAGGTAAGATGTACCCTAAATGAGCTTGGGACTAAGGGCATAAACCCAGTTTTCAAATACTTTTATTAGGTACGATTAATCTGAGGGTTTTAAGATCCCCAGCCTTTATTTGTGTGGGTGAGTTTGAATGGTTTGAAGGTTTACCTTTTCTGTAGTAGATCTATGATCATACATTAATGATGTTGCTGGAGGACAACACAACACTTAACAAACACATAGATCTAACTTAAACCGTCAGATCCCTTGAACCTTGTGACATTTATAAGAATGAATAAGATCCTGAAAGTGGTACTCACCTGATTCACGAACACCTCTTGAAGTGGCAAATCTTCAATAACAGTACCTCTTCTTCTCCTTCGAACTCTGTTTTCTGGCCGTACAATGATTTTTTTTCCTCACCTTCGATTTCATCTATGACATTCCATGTAACTGTCAAAATGTTTTCTCTGTTGTCATCACCCTCCATTGTGCGAATCAAGACTTCAAGGCCTATAACTTTGCCAGGACAAGATGCTGGTAATCTTGATGTTGTTAAGTAGCGCATTAACAAAGCGCATTATAAGCCAAAACAATATTAGAATGCCTTAATAAAAATAATAATGGAAGCCCTCACCTACATCTCATAATAGTCAGAGATATAGACTTTTCTGTATTTGTTATTAAACAACTTTAGCAGCAACAAGAAAAAAATCCCAACCACTAATGGTTCTTAAAAGTTATCACGACCCCATCACCAGTTGCTCTATGAAAGTCATCAGGTCTTATATGACCCGACCGTCAATAAAGGGGCATTGTGGTCAGAAAATGGTGGTCACTCATTAATTTATGGATAGAATTGACTGATTTTTTGTACAGTATGAGGAAAATGATTTTTGGGAAAAGTCACAAAATTTCAAGTCTGAGAAGTGATTTTTTAAGTGAATTACATCTATTTGAAGATGCCCCCGAGTCGTATAAGACCCTGTCACTACCGCACGGGTTAAGACATGGAAGAAGGAGGCTAAATGAGTGATTTTTATTCATGACACAGAAAGACTGCTCTATGAGATCAGAAAGAGAAAAAAAAATTGTGGACACATGCGCTGGTGTGATCCACTGATCTAACTCAAATTCATCTCTGACATCAATTTCATATTGTGACTGTTAATCTGCTCCCAAAGTCTGAAACATTGATGTTAGGAAGATTATGCACCTACTTCTTTTTTCACTAATCTATGTGTCACTTTCCAACTGTCCAGAGCCAGTTGATCCCACAAGTATAGGAATTCATATAACTTAATCATGGGCTGCTCTGAGTCTTTCCTTGGGCATAGTTATATGAAAGTCAATATTATTGAATTGTAACAGCAGTTATTGCTGATATCACAAGACAAATCTTTTGCCTTTGTGTCACATAAACAAGGCAGATGATCATGTGCATGTCAGTACCTCCTGAAGTTGGCACCACTTCCTTGACTAGCTACTGGCTATCATAGAGATGTGATGCAACCCAAAGACAGGACAGGAACCAGTGTCAACAATAAATGTCATTTTGTTACAGGGGACTGTAGCACTAAGAAATGCTTGCAATGTCCAACACTGATATCAATCTGAATGATTCACTGTAGCTCTAATATTTGCATAAGCAAAATGACTTATTTGCCTCAGAATTTATTAGAAAGACTGATCATAGAAGAGGATTCTATGTTGTGTATTCACTTTGTGCATGCACTATAAACATTATCACCGTTGCTTCCAATATTCATAATTTACCACAACTTTTGACCTTTGCAGCTCATTATTGTTCCTGTCACCCTGTTGGTAAAGCACATTCGAGTTTGGAACAGGAAATATTTCAGAGGAAACACAACAAAGACAGAGGATGGGACAGGAGAAAGGATGAATGTGGTGAAGGAATATAATTCTCAAAGCCTCAGCCAACTGTTAGAAAACTTGAAGGTCTAAGGAATTTTGAGTTTTTTTGGGGATACTTTGCAAATTCACAAGTGGAACCTTCATAACTATTTTATAATACAATGCAGTCAAACATTTTTACCTAAAATGTAAGCCATCATGGTGATAAATTCATACCTTTGGGCATTGCACTGAATCTTGGATGGAAACCATATTCACATGCCAGATAACCACTGTCCTCTTTTATTCTGTGCCACATTGGAAATTTGTTTGCAGATGGAAACTGAGTCACTTTCTCTGCAATCCGATTGTAAAGGAAGACATTCTGAACTCGTTCAATCTGAAAAGTAACACATAACAGATCATGGTCACACTATCAGGTGTTCTCTAGGCCAAACATCATCAGTCTTGAGTTATGATATGCAGGATAAAAATATATTAGCAATGTAATTGTTTGGTTAACTCTCTATATATAGGTTGACTTCTTATACCTTATTCTTTGACTACCTCATTATTTTGCAGCAATTCTAACACGTACTCCTGTTCACTAAAATGTGAAGGTATATACATCTCCTTCTTTCTCCACTTCTTGTGAAGCTTAAATAATGCTGGATGCAGGTGCATTGTGTTCAGTTTGGTAATGCCTTTGATCCGAGTTTTCAGTTTATGTGAGTTCTTAGTCTATGTTACTGTTACATCTGATCTTTGATGTTTATGTTTTTGATCATACNCCCCCCCCCAATCTGTACATGTGAGGGCAAATGAGCTGGTTGGCTATTTGTTCAAATTTTATATCTAACAAAATAAGAAGCAAAATCATCAAATCAACTATTAATCCACTAAATCAGAACTGCTGCTTTGACTGAGAAGGTGCAATAAAGCTGTAATCCTGCCCTGTAGTGATAAAACCACTATCACTTACAGGACCTGCTGACTAAGGAATGGACTGTGCCTGATTACAGAACATGACTGCTTACTAGGCGTTTCATTACCATCTTGTCACTAAACTATCCATAAATGCAGAATGCATGAAATGATGCAAAGTTTACAGGAGACGGGAAGTGACAATCTTTTCTGTATATAATGTTCTTTTACACTGGTCATTTTGCACAAAATCAGTTAATATCATTCTGGTTAGATCCTTCTTTATATGTCCATAAACTACCTTTACCTTTGTCACCTCCATGGCCCAATGTCTGAGGCACTTTTGTAGCTGCCCATGAAGACTGTGAAATTCAGAGGTGTGTCTTTCAACAGGCACAATTCGATACGGTGAACCTCCCATTGAACACCATTCATTAGGAAGACTGACTTGCGGCCACCCTACAGGTGAAATAAAACATCAACAAATAAAATTGAATCCAAACATGTGGAACTTCTTCAGAGTTTAAATCTTCAACTGCTGACCACCACCACAAGGCAGAAAATATCATCTTATAAGAACACTACAAGAAAGATCAGACTGGCAATAACCATATTTCAAGGAATACATCGGGGAAGAGAAAATAGAGCTAACAGAGAATGAAACAGGTCAAGAATGTTGCAGAGTGAGAGCTTAGCAGCTACCAAGTCACATTCGAGTCTACTTTATAAGAGTTTGCTGGGACCAGAAATTGATTTATGATTTTGATATCAGAAGTACATATAGTAGAATAGCTGGGTAAGTTTTATTAATAATTATTGCCATTGCAGACAAACATTTGTACTAGCTCCCTGCAAATACTTCATTATTTTAATTTTGTGGCACTCAAACATGCTGTGTTGGGGGGAGGGGAGAGATTGGTTGAGTGGTAATAGGCCTAAGAAGAGCTATTTGATTGTTTAAAAATGTGTGTCCCCTCATCATTTTCAGCCTGGAAGATCCCTTCATCCCCAGGCTACACTTCATATCTAGCTGCAGGTGCAAGCACAGATCACCTTTCTGCTACTTGTCGGTATGTCTGGATGGATTCAGACAAGAAAAAAAGGCCCAAACTGTTTGAGTAAAAACTCTCTCTGGATGGCTTCCTGATATTTTTGTTTTCTCCATTAATTTTGTTTTGCTTGAAGTTATTTGACAGTTCTGCGCAGGCTTTTGATGTCCACTGACATCCTAATCCATGTCTTCATGCATAAAAGGCAGATGATCTACTCACTAAAGACCCACTGATATCGTTTACTTTGTTGCAATTTATTACTAGACCCAGTAATGAAAGATTTTTCTTAGCATTATTTTTCTCTTCTAGTCTTCTAGGACTAAATTAGTTTCACCTGGGTATTTTTTTTTTTTTTAAACAATGGCATCTGTACGCTACTGGTTACATCGGCAAAGGCACAGATACTTGGTCTGCAATTGTCCATGTGTGCCATGTCAATAAGTACATACTTATTTGCCAATAAGTCCATACTTATTGATTGGTTGTTTGCTGCTGTGCTCTCAAGTGCCATCTCTCTCCTATCCCTGCCTTCTCAGTAGAGATGTAATTTAATACACATGAGCTCACACGGCCCAACTTATCACATCTATGCCTGGTAGCTGCTCACTGCCCACCCAAACACAACATTTTGGTTTCATGCACTGTTTACTGTGGAATGACACCATGCAGTGTCGGGAAACTGAAAAGGCGATCATGCTTCAATATCTTGACTAATCTATTTGAATTAAAGAAAATCATGGTGCACAAACTCGAATAATGTGGATACTTTTGACTGTGTGTAAAATAAGGGAAAAAGTGCAACTTATTTAGCACTTAAAAGAAAATTTAACAATCTGATTTTAAATTAGTAAATTAGATGGACTCGAGTGAACTTGTCCACAACTGCCAGAGATGGAGATAGCTAGTCAAACAGGCTTTTTGTTGACATGCCAGCCAAAGAACTACTGAACAGTAAACCTCTAATCACTGCCACACTTGCAAATCCATCAACTGTAGTGCCAAGCATTACAAATGACTTTACATCTTTTCCCTTGACCAAATACAAACAAACAGCTCAAACTTTTATCATCTGGAATAAAGCAATTTGAAGCTCTTACATTATTATGTGGTAAGTATATATAGGTCTATATATAGTAGCACATTCACAGTATAAATGTTTAACAACTTATGAAATATAAGATTAAGAGATGCTAACTTACTTTCTATTATTTCTGTGCGAATAATCCCTCTAGATGTTCCTTTAATGACTTCAGTCATAGTTGTAAAATCCACATGACTATATGGCAACATTTCAATGTCATGTCCAGCAGTATAGGCTTTCTCCAGTTTCTCATTCCAGTCCTGGCCATAATACTGAAACCCTCTTGTTGTATACTGTGTCCACATTTCATACAGCCATCTGAACAACTGTGGCTTAAGCACAGGGGCAGCTTGCATTGTTTCCCTGCTTGGCTGACTATCCTTTCTCATGCTCTTGAGTTCTATGGTCTCGTTCTCTGCTGTTCTTGAAGTTTGAATATGCACAGAGGAAGCCTGTTCATTCCCTTCTACCTTCTCACTGTCATCACTACTGTCACCATCATTATCTTCTTCAGTGTCATCAGTGAAACCATGTGGATCCTCTACATCACTGCCCCCAATGGCTTCAAGGCTCAAGCTGCTATCATCGGCAAGGCAGCCTATGACCATACTCTTGAAATCATTCACACTAACATCTGTAAGTCCTTCAATTTTGAGTAAGGAACCTACAAGGATAATCTTACTCTGCTTTTCTTGCATCTCCTCTCCACCTGCAGCCTTGTTTTGCTCCTGTTTGTTTTTCTTCTTGTTTTTCCGCCCCTTTTTTGACTTCTTCTTTTTCTTTTTATCACGACTTTCATCCAGCTTTTTCTTTTCATCGTGACTTTCATCCAGTTTTTTCTTTCTATTGTGACTTTCATCCAGCTGTTCCGTTTTGTAACGCATTTCCAGAGTAATCTGAACACGGATGTCTTCACTGTTCCTGATGTTTTCCTGAAATAGTATGAACACATACATATTATTACCTGAAAACTTGAAAATGAACAAGAGTTGAGTTTTAATAGCTTAATGCCTGTTCTGGATCAAGTATGAATTTAATGTTTATTCAAACTCGGGTTAGATTACAGAAGTGGTTTGAACCCAAATCCATGTGAAGATACCACAACTCCAAAAACCTGGAATGCTGCCTCCCTCAACTTGCAGACTGGATCTATGTAAAATGTGAAGTTCGGGATACTGGCGACAGGACATATTTGCCCAGACTTCACAGGCTATTGATAAAAGAATCTTCAATATTTCCTCTATTGGCCGACACAATCTAAACAACAATAAATTACAAAATCATTCCTCCTACGAGAAAAAAAAATTAGTGTTCAGCTGGCAGAGGCAAATGTCACAAGAATGGTAGGCAGAGCATTTAGATTTTTGGATTACTGTGGAAGTTTTTTTGTTTTTTTTTCGCAAGGATCTAACTTTTGTGAAAATGGGGAAATGTCTTTCTATGAGAATCTAATTTTCACAAGTTCTGCATAATGTTTTTTTTTATGTGTGTAGAAGACTAGCTGTCTAGAGTAAACTAGGGTGACATTACAGGACTGCCAATTCAAAAACTATTTTTTGGCACATCTTGGCACCAAAATCAACAAACTGGTAACCCTTCTTTGTACTGACAGAAATAATACCATATGTTTAACTGATAATGTCCAATTACTTAGGAATAGTAACTAGCACTTGTCGTTTCTCTAATTCTTAGCTCTAATAGTGGGCCCTATAATACATTTTGAACATAACTAGTTTTCACGGCAAACTCAACTTGCAAAGTTTGTGAAAATCTCATGAACACTACCACTTCTACAGTATTATTTCAGTTCTGAGAGCTAATTTCCTTGTTTGGTTGAACAGTATCTGTTCACCTGCTATCTGAATTTCAAAAAGGTCCAGTTACCTCCAGATATCCCTTTTCTGTAGCAGCACATTTCCTTATAATTGGTATTGGAGAGTTTCACAAAACACATATCTCAGCACTAGTTAATCAAATGCCAAAGATTTCATGATAGTAATAGCAAACATTTCTACAAAAATTGGATGAATGCCAGTTTTGAAAAAGACTAGAAAGTTCTTCGGAGCAGGCTACAAGACTGTGTGTGTCCAGGGAGTGAGGGAATTTAAAGTATCTGATAAGAAGCTGAATCTGTTAATGTTATATAAGTATCTGGATAAATAGCATTCGTAAAACAGAGATGCTATCTCTGCCAGATCATGACGTGTTGTCCAACCACCAGTATATGATAGTCATCATTAGGTAAATATGGAAATGACAGGGATCTCTGATCTCTGATTTACTGTTTCATCTGAAAGAATATGCATTATTTACCAACAGAGCAATTGAACTGAATGTATCACATATTTTTGACCATCTCCGCTGTGGCTAACTAGAACTGTTATAAACTTTGCAGTTTTTAATCCATTTGTTTCTAAAAGATATTTTTCGAAGACAATGTGCCCAATAACTTTAGAAATATTTTAAGGAAGTTCTGTAAAAAATGAAAAATGATCAGTTATAGACATTTTTAATGCTTTACAATGTAGTAGTCATTTTGAGTGTCATAAAAACATACTCTCCATTCCTTGCCAACATTAATAACATATTATTCTAAAAGTTTGCAAGAAATGTCCCTCAAACCCCCTTTCCCATCAAAAAAAAAAAATCGCAAGTGCAGTGCCAATCAGAGCATGGTATTTTTGTGAATGCTAGCAGATGCATGGTGTATACTGAATAAAGGCAATCCTGTACCATTAAAAGTATATCCTTCTTGAAGTAAAGTATATTTTACCCAAATATTTGCACTTTGGGTGCCAAGAAAGTTGCTTTGAATGCCCTAAAGTTTTTTCAACATAGGCTAACACCATATTCTATGAATGGGATCAACATGACTAAGAGGTCAATTTTATAGGGCACATCTACTAACAGTGGTCTATACTCAGCTGGCCCCAGTTTTCAAAGCAAGACAGACAGACATAGCGTTATATATGATACCTAACACACTGAAACACACTACACACTACAGTGCCTACACCCTAGGCACTATGAAAAAGAATTAAAAAGTTAGAGAGAGGCACCCAATTGGAATTACCCCATCCAAAAATGTACATGTTTAAAAACTGAAAATACAAAAGAAAACATATCTTCAATTTTATCCACCTAAAACACAGGCTAGAACATTACATCTCCGTCCTGAAAATCTAGTTCATCAACAACCGACGCCAACAATTTTTGAGTACACAAAGGCTGCTTTGTAAATGTCTTTGATCTCAACTCTGTTAAAGTGGTTGAAGAAGGACGGGCAAGTTAGGGGAGAAAAGCCAGGCAAACAATAATAGTGGTATCTGTTATCTACATGTATTAGAAAAAAAAAAAAGTTAGTCTCTTCTAGTACCTGTTAAATCTTCATTTAGGAATGCAATTTATCCATTGCATGTTTTACTATGCAAATATATTTGATTTTTGTCAAAGAAACATAATCTTCGTGTGCTTTTTCTTAACATGCAATTGAACGAACAGATGAATATCAGCATGCAACAAAGATTTAGTTTTCAAGATTTACACTGTAGATTAACTTCATTCATTTCCTTCGTTTTTTTTCTCTGGCTACTGTTTGTATCCAGCGGCAATAAGAAAAAAATATAATTGGGAACCTTTCTACTTAAAGTGACATGCTTCTGCACAATATAACTATGTCTTGAGTAGAGATTCATTAGAAATCATTATTATGATGCATTCATTGACCTGATTGTAAAGTAAATAGGGACCTTCTATTGTATTTTATGTAAATATGTTGAGGGATTCCTCAAACTAGTTGGCATATTTTCTTCAAAATATAATATGTTTTACGAAGAAAAATTGAATAAAAAAGTGGGTGCAAACTTTGAAAATTCTCTTTAACCCTTTCATGACGGAAGGTATCTTGGTGATTCAATTTTCCCATATTTTTGCTAGAAAATTGTAAGGAGCATCAATGAATTTAGAGGTCTGTCAATACAAGAGGAATTTTCACTTCCAGTGTACTCCAAAGTATAAAAAAGTATATATTTTTTTTGACGCATAATGAATGGCCTTTCACATAATAACGTTCAGTAAATAATAATAAAGTTCAAAAACTTGATGAGGGCTCCATCGTGAACAGCATGCCGGTTGTATACAGGAACAAAGAAAAGCAAAATTCAGGTTCCGCTTATGCTTCCTTCCGATAAACTTTCGATACAGAAGAGGTGTATTCGTACTGAAAAAATATCGCTGAATACTATTCTGAAGTCGGTTTGGCTCTAATTATTTGCTATGATTAGTTAAAATGCAAGAAAAATATGACGTAGCACGTACGTCCTACTGGTCCTGGCTAGCCAATATATATGACGTACCACATATGTCCAAACGGCATCTTGGCACAATTAACAAAGAGCAAAATATGACGTGCGTCATATGGGTCACGAAGGGGTTAATAGTGGAAATACTTTTAAAAAAATGTCATCCGTTTTTATTCTGATTGCACTTTAGTCAAAGGTCAGGAACACAAAACGCATGTAGAAAAAAACCGTGAAGAAAAATATTATACATCCTACGGGCTGGGATACATTCAATCATGGCACTTTTATGACAAGTATAAGGGCACAGACTAGCTGTTTATTCCATCTGATATGGTGCAAATTTGTAAGCAAGGCTAACAATAAATCATTCGATAGAAAACATGACAAAAGACAGGTGTAACAGGTACCACTTAACCATGAATGTAAGTGTTCCCCGTTTATTCAGGTTCAGTGTCACACAGAAGCTCTTCATCAACTGTTGAAGATGCCTCTCCAGCTCCATGGCAGCATCTTGAATACTCTTCCTGTTTTTTCCCCAGAAAGTAAGCACTGTTTTCGGGACAACATTCTTTTGTTGGATGACAGGTGCTTGGAGATCCTTCCCTTTTGGTTTTGCTGTAAAGATGTACAGTACAGTATAGGTTTGCTTGGACCAGACCCATATAATGATTTTGGAACAAAATGATTTCTGTTATTAAGCAGCTATGAGAGTGAATGCAGCTCATTGAGCTAAAAAAGAGATAAAGACAGACCACATTAAAGCTTTGTTAAATGTGAGCAAGACAGTAGGGAGCAATGTATCTTAGCTCCAACAAATCATTATGAAGTTCATTTTAAATCTTCCCCCTTCTTTCTGGTGACTGTCTTGCTCCTAGACAAATAATAAGCAAATTTTTATTGCTAATAGTTCTATCCATTGTTTGACAGCAGTTCCAGGTGTTATCAGTAAACCAAATGTTCAATACTTCAGGCTTATCTATATAAGTATCAAGATATATTTAAAAATGGTATTTGCCCATCAACAATGGTTAGAACACTGGTTTTGGGGACAAGATTGGTAGTTTGATTCTTTCTGTGTGTCTTCCTTTTATCTTTAATATGAATGCTATTGCAATTACCTTAAACCTTAGTTTCTTTTAAATCATGAAAATACTGTCCACTGAGAAAAGGGTAGAGTAGGGTATGCTAACTTCAACCAATGTGTTCTGGCTCTGCAGTGTTTGTTACTGTCTGAAGAAACCACAGATTGAATTGAGGCTGACTGTGTGAAAACTTATTGTAACCCTTTTCCAATTGATCCTAATGTTGTTGACTGATCTTGTTGGTAGAAAACATCACAAGATGTGATTAAAGCGACTGAGAGGTGCTAGCTTTTAACTCTGACCGGGATATTCCCAAATCTGACCTGCATGTGTCTTAAAATTTGAACTGGTAGTCCACCACTGACCACATATCTATTTCTTAGATCAGTTCTCTTCAGTCTGATTATGTCTGTTTATTTTACTGCTGTTGTTTGCTTGACTGTTTACTTTTGCTGACAGGTCCATTTTTGTTACTTTTTGTTATAGCTGAGGTTGTGGCAGTCATTCCATTGTAAAAAGATAAACATGAAAAATAGTGAAAAAATATGGTGGAAACACTAGCATACACACACAGATTTATTATGGACCATTTCTGCTAAAGACAGGTAGGGGCCAAAGAGAACAAGAGTCAAAACATCCTCTTCATAACCACCATTATCATCCCCATCATCTAATCAGCAGCAGCAGCAACACCAGCACCAACAGCATCATAAGCAATCAAAAGCAATAGAATAATAGCACTACCCTGGCCATACGAAATAGTGTGCTAACAAATTGTTAAAGATTGAAAACATGTTTCCTGAACATGAAGATACTAAATTACATGAAAACTAGTTGCTTATGCAAACTAATTATACTATTTTAGACAAAACTGAAGTAGGTCCATATCACTGTGTCTGTAAAGTCTAGAAATGTGAAAGAAAGCAACATGAAAAAGGCTCAGGTGGAATGACAGACAGTTTAAAAATGCATGTTTTTAACTTTGACCATTTTGTTCTGCAGTAAACAAATCTAAACCATCGGAAAGGAGCATATATTTAAAAAAAAAATCTTTATTTAAAACCCTCCTATATGCACAGAAGCAGTCAAAAAGTGGATGACAGTAAACAAACTTAAGATGTATGACAACAAAACAGAAATTATGCTTATTTCAACAGACTCTAAATTGAAAACTAATAAATGTACCATCAATGTCTATAGGGAACCACCAGGTGATATTGAACGAAAAAGCAAGGAACCTCGGAGTAATTTTTGACAACACACTGTCCATGTCCCATCATGTTAACAATCTAATTAAGAAAACATACTTTAAACTGAAAAGAATAAGTGGAATTAGACAACATCTTACTGAAAATGCCACAGCAAGATTAGTAATATCATCATTATTGTCTCGTTCAGATTATTAAAACTCTCTCCTGGCTGGTGTCACAGAGGATAAACTAAACAGATTAAGGAGAGTCCAAAATAATGCAGCCCCTTTGATCTTTAATAAGCGTAAGTGCGCGCCCAGTGAGCCTCTCTTAAAATTACTTCACTGGTTACCAGTTTGAGCCAGACTTGATTATAAGATTACCACTTTCCGTTACAAGACCATAAATGGCAGTTCACCTGCATATTAGACTTGGCAGCTAAACACAAGCCCACTAGATCATTACAATCTGAAACTGCTTATTGTTTCCATGTACCAAAATCAAACATGAAAAAATCTGGAGAAAGAGCTTTTATGTCCTCGGGACCATTTGTTTGAAATAAAGTGCCTAAAAATATTCGTAAAGCAAATAATCTGAGTAAGTTTAAGAAACTTCTCAAAACACATTTGTTCAAACAATATTTGGACTGATCATGATAGTCTGCAAAACCAATTTTTTCTATTTTTACATCTGTATTGTAGTATATGTATACAGAGTGTAGTAGGCTTGGATGTGTGAGCTGAATATTATATAATTATATTTACTTCTCTATGTTTAGTGCTCAGAGCCTGTATGTACAGAATGAGTGCTATATAAATGCTATGTATTATTATTATTACTATTATTATTATTATCATAGACATCAAAAGACATCTACTTGTTTTTTTCACCATTTTTAATGGGGTCCTTTAAAACAGAAATAAGTATTATCTGTACAAAACTTGTGAGGGCCGTCCAGTAACACGGAGAGGGAACTGTTAAATTTATTGACATTTGGAACATCCATGAGAAACGGCATTGTTAACTGTTTCATACATTGAGGAATTCCTTTCCTCAAGACATGGGCAGACTTTTTGCCATGAAGGCTACATCTGTATTATCTGTATATATTTTGCTTTGAGATGAGGGATCGCAAGTTAAGCAGTTAAGAATCGGTCAATGCAAATGTTATTGCTTAAAACTATGAATACATGATATGTGCAATTGTGCATTAATCAGTTACATCATCAAGATTGAAAGAAAGTATAAATAATTCAAATGTGTATACATTTTAATTTGGATACTGATGATGTTTCATTGATGGAGCTGTTGTCAAGAAATGTTTATTACATTGTCCATACAAATATGTATATACATACTGCACCAGTTATCTTCCCTGCAGAAATTAACAGAAATTAAATTTTCTGCTTCCACATTAAAACTGAACTCAAAGGTGGAATAAATTGTTCTGCTCGTGACACTAGCATGGCAAGCACATTCTGGAACAGAAATTCCTGCATTCAAAACTCCAGTTATTAATCAGCTTGCATAAATGAGAGGTATGGCATTATCTGTGACCATGAACCGGGTAAAGTGGAAAAGCTTATTTAGCATTTTTTTTATTATGCAAGGTCTAATGTAGATAGTGTGGCTCCCTACATCTTCATTTATGCAGTTGTATATGCAGCCCTTTAATGCCACACCTGCAAGTATGGCTCCTTGCCATCTTCCATTATCAAATGATTTCTTGTCACTCTCGGAACATTTCAACAAATGTGCCTGTACATGATACCTCTATTAATGTGCACAAAATGTTACTAAAGTGTCATCAGTTGTCAGTCAGATTTCTGAGGTTGATCAGAATGATAATCTCATTCATATTACAAGAATGGCAAGAGCCTAAATTCAAGTATCAAGCCTGAATATTGGCAAGGTCATTCACCAGCTGTCTATTTTGCCTCAAAAGATGGTTATGAGTAAAAACAAGTTGGCAATTTTTATTTAAGCTCTCAAGATCTTTAGTTAAGTAACCATAGCAAAATGTAACTATCAAGGGGAGAGAGGGGAATAAATTAAGGATGAGACGCTACTCGCAAACTAAAGAACAACTGGATCATCCAACAATCAAAATTGCAAATGCTTTGTATAATGCCATAATAAAACTGTAAAAAAGTGGAAAACCTGCTCTGATAAAAGGACTGTTCCTGAAAATGATAGGTTGAGAGTTCAGATTTCAAACAGAAATTTTCTGAAACCAGTATTGGTTTCTATGATCTTTTGTGGGTGATATCACTGAAAATTTACAGTCAAATCAAAACATCTTACCTGTTTCCTCATCACTGAAAAATTTCCCTGAAAATAAGCATGGTCAAATCATTCATAAATGATTAAGTAAACAAAGCGGAGTTCTAGAAAAGATATTGGACGGCTTGCAAGGTTGGGGTGACTGAAGACTGCATACCATATATGCAAGAAAGTATTTGTCAAATCAACATTACTTTCTTATCTTACATACTGTTGCTTAATGCATCACATTTTCACTGATCCGGCAGCTCCTTTCAACATATCAAGTCTGGTATATTACAATCATCTAAATAAATTGTTTTATTTTGTATCAAAAGGCCATAATGAATTAATAAGCTGCATTTCATCAATGCTGTTCAGATCTTTAATCAGGTCTACTAGTCAAAGCACCCAAAATTTGTGAAGCAAACGACCATACCACATCTACAACAGTTACACTGCTTCTCTTTAAGTAATTATTATGCTAAAATATCATTGTGTGTAAACATACTGGTTAAGCTGAAGAAAAAACAAAAATGCCAAATGATTTTTCTTGATACCAGCCTCTTTCAAATACCGCAATATTTGAGGAATTTGGCCTCAAAACACCATCTTGGCTGCAGACACCACAAAAGTAGTCATGTCATGAACTTGATGCCAGTTTAAAAATTTTGTGCAGGTCTCACAGAAAATTCAGTCTGTAGTCCAGCCTATGCTTACCTAGACCCACTGCATCTCCTAATTTCCTCATCCACCCTTTCTCCTGCTTTCGATGACGGAAACGTTTCTTTAATTCTCCTTCAAATGCCTGTGAGTAATAAGGGAAAAAATGGAAAGTACAGAAATAAATTCAAGAATGTTATAAAAGAAACATTTAAAAGAATATCCTGAAGTTTGACTAGTAGAGTCTTCCCATATTCCGTATAAAAGTATGAATAATCCAACTTATATTCTGTGACATGCTCCTCATGAAGGAATGAAGGTATTCTTGAATCTACAACAGCGTGTGAGCAAAAAACAAATAAACAACAGAAAAATATTTATTCAACAGACGGCAACTGCCAATATGAAATGTAAACAGAATTCTTGGGCAACTTTTCTTTGAACCTGTACATGATCATCTTTTTCTTGTTGTTGAACCTGAAGCTTAGTGCACAATAATTTTAAATTTGCTCTTAGGATGTGCCCATTGCATGGTATTATTTCTGATGTGCCACTGATGTGCCACCTTCAGCCTCATGGCAGTGGGATCATATTTATCAAGATAGGTACCTCTGGAGATAGACCATATTGATATGGTGAGAGGTTAATCAATAATATGCAGTCTGATCATGATAATCAGGAAACTACAATTAATTTCTTTTTTTTTTCTGCGTATAGATGATTCTTTTTGTGAGTGCTCAAGCCATCCTGATTAGCCTGCAGGGCATGCCTTTGATGTTTGCGTTGGATTATGAGCATAATCTCTAGAGCTGAGCTTATTGCTGTAATTAAAATTTATTCATGTGGGAATGACATGTATAAGGGAATATAACAAAAAAAAAAAAAAAAAGATAGCTTGATTGTTTAGGTCTTAGTCAAAGTGGAATCATAGCCAATGAGCCAGGGTAAAGAGGAGAGCAGGCGCAGAAATGAAAAATGCACTGTAACTATACTGTCGATCACAGAGCATGTGACTGGTCGGAAGGGATATATATTGTTGATGAAGCTAATTTAACTCTCCCTTGTTTCAGTATGGTATATGAAAATGGTAGGCAAAATCTAACAGGGATAACTGCAATCAGACCAGTGTTCTGTCAAAGGAACTGAGCAATCCCATCAGAAAAAAAAAAAGGAGTGAAAATTCAATGTGGCAAGTGAGAGTGTGATCTTTGGTGAAAAATGTTGTTACACTTGGGATATTAACAGGGTTATTTTATAAATAATAAACAACCTGTTTCATGGATACAGTGGGATCTTTACTGAAATGGATTATTAAGTTTCTTGACTTCACACACAAGTACATTTATGTGAAATTTTTGGAATGTGATCTGAGCTGTTTCGCAAATGTTCAGATTAATAATAAATAGGATGAAGATCATTAATTTTGCATCATTCATACAGTCCAAATTGTGTTACCAAGTACCTAATAGAGTAAATGCTCCTTTTGCATCCACTTAAGTCAGATCCATGAATAGCAGACACACTTTTGTCCTTGCACTCTTATTTGGGCAGAAAGCAAAGGCAGAGCACTCTTTTATAAATTTGCATGCAGATTTGGATGATTGAAAAATGTGGTTCACAGCTGAACATTTTCGAGCTGCCCTGCTGCACATGCTTTGCATCCATGTGGCCATAGCACAAATATTTTGCCACCATTCAGTTTTGATCTCCTGTGGCTTCCATTGTTTCTTCTTTATTCCCCCTTCTCTTTATCCATTCTCGCAAATCATCATAGTTATTCATTTAAGGATTAGATTTAGATTTGGCACTATGCCAAACAAGGAAATAATGTTAGAAAAACAAAATTAGATCTCATGATTAGGAAAGCAATTACGCTGATGCTTTTGAAAGTACAAGAACCTGCATTATTATCAGGTAACAACAGTTAGTAAAAACAATCACAAACAAATACTGGTCTAATCCCCCCATATTTATTGTAAAAACCATCATCCCCTTTACATGTAACATGAAAACACCTGCCACACTTGAAATCTGTCCACCTCTTATCCATACTCCCCTAACCACCATAACACACATTCTCACTAATCACCACATTTTTCTTTTCCCCTCTTCTCTTGACACAAGTCTTCTCTCCACCTCATCCTCATCATGTACCACCTCTGTCACCATCTTCCTTCAGTTACAATCATCCACATCCATTTCCTCATCAAAGGCTGATGCAAATTTTTTTTTTTTAAAGTCACTTGCCTGTTGTATATAAGCTATAGATTAGGAACATGGGAATGAGGGACAATAAAGGATACAGCTAACTCAAGTACTCTTAAGAATTTTTTTCTTGGTTCACTTATTTTATGCCTTCATAAGTCTGTTAAGTCACTTAGGAACCACTGGATGCAAAGATAGCAAGTGATGAAGTTTTGCATAAGATTTGTGGCCCACCCTGCATAACCTTGCTGTAGTAGGCTTCTTAGCTCATTGATATATGCAGAAGCACTGCCTCTTTTCACTTGATGTCTAGTTTGTAGTTAAAGCACAATCAATTAACTCTACAGACGTTATCAAGGTTATTGTATCCTGTTATGTTGGTATAAGATGTCTTGACCGTGTTTTAATCAAGAGAGGTGCCAACAAGACAACGGCTGTGTTGTGCGGAGGAGTATAATGCAAACACAAAAGAATGACGTCTCTGCATTCAAAGAAGGTAAAGAAATGCAAATCAACCACTAATTCCATGTACTCTGGCTGGCTGGCAGTAATGTTAGAGGACTTTAGAGTTTCTGAATACAAATGGGTGGTAAAGCTAGAGGGACATTCATGCTATATAAAAATGAATATCTGTGGCTGGCTAGATTTGTTTCTTTGTTGCTGGCTGGTTTGTCCAGTATGAAAATTTACACCACTACATGAAGGAGTTTCAGATTTGACAAGTTATTTGTAGGTGATGAGGAGGGATCTATGAGAGATTAATTTTTGTCCCAGGTGGCCCCTTGGGGTCCCAAGAGAATTAGCAAGGCTCTTTTGTACACTGAACTAAGGGCTAGAGACTAATCATAAGAGGCAACAACAACAAACCAGGGAATATCATGGGATGTTCGCACCTCGTGCTTGGATAAAGGTTAGGAGCAGAGTCAGAAAAATGAAAGCTCACATGAAAGACTTCCTACAAAATAATACTGTCTAAGAACAGGTGATCTGAGTGAGATCCTCTGAGGCCAAGGGCAGGAACTGTTTTGTTCATGAGTTCGAATGCCACTTGTAACCTTTTTTTTCTCAGATTTGTTTTGTCATGCTGTGCATTAATTTTGGTTTCTACCACACAGAAAATGTTTCGCTGGTTGCTAGGCCTGCCTAGGAAATTTTCGCTTTTCATGTCCAAAATGTTGAGGTGTGTTGTGTATGTTCCGAGATTATTAGACAGTTAGGCTATGCTAAACTCCACATGTTTCATTGCTGGAAGCAACGTAAACATCTAGATCTACAGCTAGGTTACCTCGACACAAATGCAGCAATGTTAGAGTGATTTCAGGCTCATGAAGAACTGCTAAAGATCTAGATTGAGATCCACGTCTCTTTCCCAACTTGCCCCTAACCATAAACCAAATATAGGTGAGAGAGTCACAGAATAGTGCCCCTAGTCACAGACCTAGATTCTAGAAATCCAGGATTTAGAATGGCAATAGGCTGAGCACAGAAAGGAGAGAGGCAGTGGTTATATGACTATCTCCTCCCATCTGATAGCGATAATAAGCAAATATTGTCTTTTAATATCTCAGGTAGTAGAGTCTGAACTGAAACACAGAACTCAGATATCAAGCATATAGGCTAGTGCACATGTGCACAGGGCATTATAACACAATAACCTCAAAGCAAGTGACCTTAATTGTTATTGTATCTCCCATACTGGTGAACTGAACTGTCCCTTTAGTACTCCATGCTCCACACCATGAGAATGAGTAAACTTACTATCAGGATAAGGAAACTCGCTCCTCATCCAAGCAATCCCATTAGTAAAATAGGACACTGGTATAGTTAAAAATTTCTGGACACATCTTTTTGTATGAATTCATCGAATATAAGACACAGTAGTTGCATTTGCCACTGCTGCAGCACATAGAACTTCCATCTTTGTGTCATTAAAACATCTATGCTTATAAAAAAAGAGGCTTTATGGGACTGCTGTGCACATTTTCTACTCCTTCAGTAATTCTGATGGTGCAACCTATGGATTTCATACACCCTTTAATAATCATCACCTCAAAGATGCCTTCGCATAAAATCTACCATAAGTCAGGAAGTTATAGATTGTTAATTTTAACCAATGTTATGACATGGACAGGAACACAGTAGAATGTAAGACTTGATAGAAACACTGGTGAAGACCATTTGGTCACTTTGCTTTAGCTGTGAAGCTTTCCTCAAATTTATGGTCCAAGTCATATGATTTCGTGAATTTTTGAATGGAACGAATAAATAATGTCATTTTTGTTCTTTATTTTAAAGACTTTTGCTGACCTTTCTCAGTTCTGCATCCTCAACAACAAAAGTAATTTGTCTTTGCCTGAAGGGTAAAGTGTTTTCCAGCAGTTCATCCAATGCCATGAAAAGCATCTGAGACAAATACTTCCTGGGATATGTAAGTGGTGGAACAATGTGCACAGCATCATAATGGCAGGCTTTCAAGAGGCACTGTCTCAGTGTCTTGAGAATAATCTGAAATCATAGGATAGAAATGCATGACATAGTATGACTATCTCTTGAGAAAGCACTGCACACATATTTATTACTATCACCAGATGGCTGCAATCATGTCAAAATGCTTAGGCCACATTAAGTTTTAGCAACTTCTCTGATACTTGTCATGTATTTAAGCCTAAAACTATGGGAGATCAGTCTCCTTCAACATAATTTTGATTAGTTTGATATTAAACCTGAGAAACTGATACTTATTTCTTAATGAGATGAATGACACATTCACAAAACTCCCTGTAAAACATGTGGAATACCTGCTTGCAATCAAACCCCCACTCAGGGCAACAGTATGCAAGGACTGCACGATAATCCCGGAAACATTTCAGCATGCAAGTTTCGCCATCCAAAAGTCCATCTGGCCTCTCGCTCAGCACAGCTCTCAGTGATGATTCAAACACTGACTTTGTAAAAGCAGGTTCTGTGTAGGCTGGGCATGTGCTCAACTCCAGGCTGGGACTGATGGGGTAGCAGTACAAGGTCTTTTGATACTGAGGAATACATATACACAGGATGGAAAGGTTTTATGCTCACTAATGAAGAATTGATAAAAAGTCTTGAAAAGCACCTCATTTTGTCTGGCAGCTACACATATGGTTTTGGCTCCGTTTGGCTCCAGCAAAATGTAAAGGATATTTCAGCATTTATCTCACAGTCAAGCAGTGAGAGCAAGAAATTTTAGCCAAAAGTTTTATAGCAGTATGAGCAACTGAGAAGTGTGTTAGGGTCATCGATAAACACTAAGCTCACACATGGAAATTAGGGACTGATTCAGTAAGTAGGTATTTAAGAATTAAAGTGCTGTGAAGTTTGCATTCCTGTGGTGTAGTGGTAGCATGTTCAGACTTGCAAGCTGAGAGATCCTGGGTTCGATCCCTGGAAAGGACAGGAAAGTTTCTAGTGTTAGGCTTTTTCTGCCTTTCTTCTCAAAATTGATCTTTCACATTAATTTGGTACACTCTTGGTGAAACACTCGCCTAGATACCATGCAACAACTAAAAAAAAAAAATCATCAGACTAGACTCACATTCTTTCCCCTACCAAAGATAATAAGAGTAATAATAATAAGACATGGCATTTATATAGCGCCCATCCCTGTATACACAGGTTCTGAGGGCTTTACATAGAGAAGTAAATAAAAATTATTAATGCTCAGCTCACGCACCAAGTATACTATACTCTGTACATATATACTACAATACAGTTATATGATAAAAAATATTTAGTTTCGCAGACTGTCACCGTTAATCAAAATATTGTGTGAACAAATACGTTTTGAGAAGTTTCTTGTAACTACTTAAATTATTTGCTTTATGAATATACTTAGGCAGTTTATTCCAAACAAATGGTCCTGCAGACATAAAAGCCTTTTCTTCAAATTTTTTCAGATTTGCTTTTGGTACGTGCAGACAATAAGCATTTTCAGATCGTAATTATCTAGTGCACTTGTGCTCAGCCACTAGGTCTGATATATATGCAGGCGAATTATCATTTATGGTCTCCTAACAGAAGGTAGCAATCTTAATCTCAATTCTGGCTCTGACTAGTAACCAGTGAAGTAGTTTTAAGAGAGGCTCACTGGGCTCTCGCTTAAACTCTTTTTAAAGATCAAATGGGCTGCATTATTTTTAATAATGATCAGAGAACTACATGTATTTCCTCTCCGTTACACTTGACAACATTGGAAGGCTGTCTCACTCGGACCTTTGGGGTAACAGTTGAGAGAGAGGTTCTGTAACCCATAGGCAGAGACATAGGACAAAATGAGAGGTAGCTTTCAAAGAGCTGAGACAGCCACATAAGAATGGTCTTAGGTTAACTGTGAACAGTATACCGAAGAAGATGAGATGTCATGTAAAAAAGAATGACCTCATACTCATCAAGAATTGTGGGCTGTCAAGAGGACATGACATGGATAAGCAGAGGGCAGTGTGAGCAGTTGGCAAGTGTGTTAGGGGCACGATTAAATACTAAGTTCACATGTGGAAGTTGAGGGATTGATTCAGGCAATAGTTAAGGATTAAACTGCTGTGAAGCTGGTGTCCCTGTGGTGTATTGTGCGACATGAAAGACCCAGATTTGATTCCCATAACGGACATGAAATTTTCTAGTGTAGGTTTTTTTGGTCAATATTCTCAAACTTGATCTTTTATAATAATTTGTCATTATTTATTTCTTTGGGCAGGTTTCACAGAATGAGCAGCAGAAGTGAACTCAGAAAGATAAAATATTATCAAATCGAGCTTACATTCCTCAGAACCTGTTCATCCAGTTACAATGGTATTGAACAATGTCATGAGAACAGGCTCTATAAATATATCATTGCTCGGGAAATAATACTGTCATAAGTCCTTGAGGTCATTTAAAGACTTATGACAATATTTTTTCCAGACAGAGATATTATGTCTGACTGAGTATGAGGATTATCAGTCAGAAATTTAAAAAAGGCATCTTAGGATAGCTAATGCAAAACTCAGATTGGGATGGCATAATTACATGAACGAAAAGGAAAGCGGCAAACACCAAACAGGATCACACTGAATAAATATGAGAGAACTGTAATGAAATAGTGGATGAATTTCATTTTTCGATAACCTATTCAAAATTAAACAAACTGAGAAATAGATTCGTACCACAAAAACTATGTACATGACTGAGCATGTCTAAATTTATTGATTTTTTGAAATGGGTGAATGGGGACATAGTGAAAACATCTGCTATTTTGTATTACAAGATTTTGAAACAATATGATCATTTAATTCTGGGAAATCTTTTGGTGACATTACAAACCCAAAGAAAATCAGTCAGTCAGTCTCTCTCTCTCTCTCTCTCTCTCTCTCTCTCTCTCTGTGTGTGTGTGTGTGTGTGTGTGTGTGTGTGTGTGTGTGTGCGCGCGCGCGCCATATTATGAAGTACAGTATTATATTTCATTATATTTCAGTTCATATTTATTTGGTGCATTTACCCCCTAAATGAATGGGTAGGAGAGGTTTGCAATATTAATGTAGTAAAAGAAACATCACAGTAGTATTGTAGGCCTATTATACTGCTGTTGTGTCATAAACATCATCTTACTGCGTAATTATGGTAAGCAAACTGGCCTGTGTGCCTGTCCATGCTTACTGTGTCTGGCAAGCCCATGAGAGAACATGGTCATTTGAATTGGCTAGAACGACGGCTGGTGAAAGCTAGGCATCAAATTATACAGCAATGGTGTTCAAAGGTTACATAATGGGAGAGATCATTTAAAATATATTATTGTTGCTTTGTTTGAATGTTTACTTCTAAACTGTGCTCCAGTCATTCACCAAACACCCAAAAGGCATACATTCAAATAACAACGTCTTTTGTAAATTTTTGACTGTATTCTACAGCCTTTTTTTCATATTTTTCTCAATGTCACATATTTAAGCTTGAGCTTTACACAGGCAGGAGTTTGTCCACAGTTTCTCTTATCAGGCACTAACAGTATTCTGCCAGTATGACACTATCCCATCTTCCTTAATATGTTGTGTCCATCGTTTTGATATCTTGGTGGAACCTTTTCCCTTGTTCCTCACTTATGGCACCAAGAACTTCTGGGAAGTAATCTAAGTGGCTTTTCAAAAAGTGTACTTTTAACGCTCATGTAGGCCCCTAAATTTTCTAAATTCAGTAGGAGTGTGTGGACAAGAGCTTTATAGTTATCAGCTTTGAAGTTTCCAAGGAAGCTGGAAATTACATTCAAAACGGCCATCCAAGACTCTTTTTCAATTAGTGTCACTGTCTCTGTAAATTCTTTGTCTTTTGTTAAAAGCTGTATGTAAATTCTTGGTCCTTTGTTAAAAGCTGTATCCAGAAACCATCAAAGATTCCTGCTCTGAGCTTTTCATCTGAGAATCCTGGGAATTTCGAATACAGGTAGTTAAAGCATTGTCCTTCTTTATATAGGATCTTAACATACTGCTTCACTGTCCTAGTTTGAAGTATAAAGGTGGAAACAAGATTATTTTAGGGTCAGTTAAAGGTTCATTCTGGATGTTCCTTTCTCCAACACTTTAGTTTTTTCTCCCTGGCCAGTCCTTCCTTACTCTACTGTCCCACAAACATTAGAAACAAGGGAATTTAAAATAATCTCCCTGTTGTCCAAGAAGCATGGAAATCACTTTCAGGTCACCATAGACAAGCCGGTTGTGGTCAGAGCATTTTATTTTTCTCAAGGACTAGACTAGTTTCATTGTTTTGTAGGTTCCTTCATCTGAACTGAATGCCAGTTGAAACACACGCAAGCTGCTTATTGTTGTGCAGTAAAACACACTTTAGGCTCCTCTTTGAATTGTCAATGAAGAGTCTTCATTCATATGGGAATTACTCACAGTTCATGCCTCAATCAAATCATTTATATCAGTGCTGTAAAAATTATACAGGCCAAGAGTTGGTTCCGCTCTAAAGGTTGAAGTGTCTATTTCAAGTGATGATGTAATGCTATTCAGGAATGATTTTAAAGAGAATTTAGGGTTCTGTTTGGGAGATTTGGGAGAGGGGAGGAGGAGTCTATTTGTATTTAGTTATTAACGCGTTGATAAAACAAAGATTTGCAATCTGTTAACAAAACTATACATGGAAATTATTTCTAAAGGCCATATTGGGAATCAGCACCCCCGAATTCTGTAAAATTGATAAATATCCTACAAAAACACAGGATTTTTGTTGACCTGTGTAATCTATTCTTTGTTATACCCTATCCCACCTAACAGACCCAGTGATGCCCTTTTCATTGGCTCAGGCATGGCTGTAATCGAACATTATGCAAACTATGTTGTCTCTCTTGTATTTCATCTATGGTCCACACTAGGCATGAACCTATAAAACTGGAAACATCCTTGGTTTCTTTGTCTGAACAGGATTATGCCTTACAGCACAGCAGAGTAAACATAGTCATAAGAAGAGAAAGATTTTATGTGCTAGGCCTTTGTGTGTTAAAATACTTGCACAAGTGCGCATGCAAGCTCCTAGTCAAGAAACTGTGGTTTCGTTGTGTTAGATAGTACTTGATCTGAAGAGTAGGTGTGTTAACAGGGTTCCATTGTCATTGCTGTTGTTTATTTAGTTTCTGCTGGTATCATAATTTTAGTTTTCTGAAATTTCTACTTTACATCTTCATGAATTTCTTAATGCATCCGCTGTTGTACCCAAAAGGTTACTGTCAATTATCAAGCATGTGGAACCCACATTTAGCTTACCACTCTGGGAGGTAATAACAAGGACAATAGTTTGTTGTGACTAATGTACAGTCTGATATCTTTCAATTATTGATACATGTATTAATGAATTTGCCACACAAGGAATACACAACACACTTCATTTCTGTTAACAACATGTGGATATAAGTGTGTGCTGGTATTTAACTTTGGAAACAGCAGATGTTATGAAAAGGAGCTCTGCTGCCTGATTTTTACACACCGCTGCATGCGAATCTGGCATAAAAATAAAACAAGTCACACACAACACTTTTCTCGTACAATGAATACACAAGTGCAGTTGTCCCTTGCATACTAAAACACACAATGTGGAGACGTTACGGACCTGAATGACTCAAAAGCTCCCTTCCTATATTCTATAGTGTTATAAAAAGGTCCTGACTTTGGACTACCATTTGAGCTACTAACCACAACCTGCGACCTGCGAATGCATGCCATCGCCATCTTCAGTCCATATCTATTAAATCAAAATCTAGATCGGACTGGTAAAAAAGGGGACAACGAGCATGCACAATGGCTATACCACTTACAAACAATTTTCCCCAGCTTTTTATCTCTATGTGTGGCATGCCACCCCTGAAGAACTTCCTTCTTTATATGTATTCTCTATATGATTTATAAAAGTGTGTTTTCTTCAGAACTGGGCTGGAAAAAGCCTACCAATTAACCAATTAAATGTTATCATTAACAATGCCAATGATGTCATAGCTCATTAGGATGTGTTCAATGGACATCCGTGATGACGGATCAACACTGATGGCATCTCACAAAATATACACACAGTTGTTTACTGAAGTGTCATGTCAGTGAGAATCAATTCAACTTAAAATATATCACCCAAAGAAAACACTCATAGAACAACACCCAAATAATGATGATAGATAATAAACTTGCTCTGCTCAGAGAAATCTGTTTTTGTTTAAATTCTTTCCCCCAGCCTATTCAATAAATATCTCCATACCTAGTGTAGTGACAAGAACTTCATTCTGACTGGCTTTGATACAAAAAGCTTTATTGACAGCATTATTAGTAATATTACTTTACTTACTTCATAAGCTGTATTGCTGGATATCACACTGACAAAAGGACGTCTTGACTCACAGTATTCAGAGTAGTCAGGAAAAGTATATGGCTCTGAAAATGAAATCAAATGATCCCTTTATCCATCTAGGGGGTCTAATAAGTCTACAGCACGAATAGCATGTATTTTGTACTGCTACAGGTACTTTGATATTTTGAGTGAAAAAAGTAAAGTGGGTTTGAGTGAAAAGAGCAAAGTGGGAAATGCCAACAGATCACTGAACATATTCAATAGATCCATTTCATAGTCATGGCATATAACTGAACTGTTAAGATATGGATATGTACATAGAAATAAAGAGCATATCTAGCCTTCCATACATTCATGTGAAAAGTGGACTTTGGAGGCTCCTTTCCTTTAAGCCTCAGTTTTTGTGGGTGGTGGAAGAACCAAGTTTTCAGGATGAACTGAGTATGTTCCTGACTGTAGTTTAGTGCGATCAAATTGATCACAGTATGTTTTCTGTCATATTAAGATTTACAAGTATTCCAAAATGATTCTAATTCCCTGTGGCGTTTAATTTTTTATGACTCCTTAGAGGCTTCTTAGTACTGTCTCTTCGCTCTATAAAATCTGCCAATCAGCTGTATTGAATAGTGAATTAATTCAGTAATAATGATGGCTGGTGGAATCAAACCTTGCAAACTTCCAGATTAGCAAATTCAGCAAAATTTTCAGGAAGAGGGCAGAACTGTTTAGCCCTTAATCAAACTGAGTCAACATGTGAAGATGAGTTTGCAGAATGAAATCAGCTGGCAGACCTAATGATTGACACTTTCTGGAAATATTTGGGACGTTGCACTTTGCTTGGGTTGAATGCAGGGAAATTCAACAACAGAATCTTGTGACTTATGCATGCAAGTCTTATTCTGCTTTTTGCATAACTACTGCCGTTTCACTATCCACAAGCATCTGTGTGCTTTGACAAGGTGATTGAGTTTACTATTGTAAAGTATCAAAATGTGTAAATAATTAAAAGTATTGGTGTTCAGTTTGATAGATCTAAACCAACACTGCTCCATAAATTGTAACAATTTTATGAACAGATACTCGTATTATGTAAGGGTATATTTCCAAAACGGTATCAGTTTTACGAAATAGTCTATATCTCTTTGTATCTATTTTGAAAATGTTGTCAAGTGATCCATAATTATGCTGTTTATTTCAAGGAAAAGACAAACTTAATTACCATGAAAGCAGACTTCATCCCATGCTGTCTGGTCAGGAGAGCCCATGTAGCCAAAGTTTTGATTCATATAAAATGTGAAGGCTTTGAAAATGTCTTCCTTTTGTGGCTCACACACAAAGAAATCAAGTTCACAGGCACCTCCATCTGTACTGCCTTGGGAATCCAGTTTTCCAAACATTTTACAGAGTTCTTCTGTTAAAACTTTTGCAATGACATCAGCTGGAAAAGGCCACTCTGTTGCCTGAAGCTTCGATGTTGACAGTCCCACAGATGAACACTTCACATGTTGAACTTGGAGTAGCATCAGGCAAACAGCTTCTTGCAAGCTGTCTCTCAACTGCTCAAAGTGATTGTGGTAATCTTTCACAGATGGATTCCACTCTGGGAGAAGTACACTCAACTCCATGCTAGATTGCTGACCTCTGACCTCACATTTGGATACTGCATGATGAGGAAATATTTAAACTGAATATCATATCAATATCTAGCTAATGTGATAACATTCCAGCATTATTCCTACACCTACTGGTCTGCAAATGACCCCCTTTATTGTAGTAAGGATGGAAGAGTTATAGATAAGAATGATATTACTGTGATAATTGTCAGAGTACCTAAAATATAAATGTGGTGAAAGAAATAATCAGGGTAGGTGGATATTATTCTCTGCTATAATGTTGATGAAAAGACAGACATAAATGTGTTGCCATGATACAGCCACAAAGAAAAGTCTGTCAAAGTTGAAATCAACAGGGACATCCAAGAGCCAGATGGGGTATCAGGGGAGATGTGAGTGTCTTAACACACTGACCAGTTCAGGTCCAAATAACCATTGCATTGTATTAATTGAGGGAAACTTCTTCAAGTAATCCTTGATGTGAAGAGATGTGCAGTGAAATAATATTATAACCTACCAGCTTAGTTGAAGAATACATTCACTTGACACTGCATATGTTAACTCTCAACAGTTACCTTTTTGAGACTTTGTACATAAATGTATGATCAGTGATGGGTTAAGTCCTACACTAATTTTTGGCTCTAATTTTCAGTCTTTGGCATTGCAACATAAATATTCTATCAAAGTAAAAGTAAATATATTCATCTAAAGCAAAAGTAATGAAGATTTGTTCTAATTTTAGTGAACAAAGTAATATGAAGATTATGCATTGCTTTTTGCCAGCTCCTTCACTACCTTGGATTTTCATCAATGATCGGTTGTATGTCACAATGCTGTTGAAAATCACGTTTCAATGCATCAAAATAGTGTCAAGTGACTCAGAAACTGACCTCATTGACTCTCTGATGAAGAGTATGACATTTGGGAGCTGGACGAATCAGAAGACCCAAACAATAGCGTAATATGATGTGCATTACAAGGACAAGGATCAGGGAAGTTGGTTTTTTTTTTCCTAACTGGATTTTAAATTCGATATGTTCCAGTGTAGCCTTTTATGAATAAAAATAACAATTCAGTGTACCACTTCACATGGGCCCAGAGGATGCCACCAGGAGTAACACTTTATTAGGTAACATATACAAGTTCTGGTTGGCCTTGCCCCTAGACACTTTTAATATATCAGGCATAAATAAATGGGGAAGTTTCAGAGGCATCTGTCTTGGGTGGCTCATGAGCAAGGTAGATGTCAAAGTCATACTTACCAAAGTTACAAGAAAATATCACTGACATCCAGCTCCTGTATTTGGCAACCTCATTCAGTAAATTCTCATCACACTATTGGATCTGGACGTGAGGTTGGAGAAAAGTCCTGCTAAAACCTCATAATTTCACTTCTAAAATATGAAAACTTTGCAAAATTCTTCTTCACCATGATACAAACTTTATCAGTTTAATCTTTATGGCATAGACCACCTGATAATCTGTGAGCACTAAAACAAAAAATACCTGGCTCATGTTATCTCTTCTTGCTACACGACTTCTTGTCATAGGGTTGTGGGCGAGGCAGTGGGGGGAAGGGGGGATTAGGGAAGGAAAATGAAAATGTAAGATAGTATTTATTATATTGATTACTGTACCTTTATCTGATGGACACAGTTCTATTTTCATTTGTATGTCCATATCATGCATATCTCCCTGAACCAAGTGAATACTGAGGCCTTGGCACTTCACGGTGTTCAAAACAGCAACTTTGTATCGGGGTGTCGCTGTATCTTCTGATGCCTGTTGTGTCTCAAGAGACATTCTATGTTGCTGTGCACTTCTTTCATGGGGCAAAACAATAATGCACTTGTGTTTTTCAGATATATCCTCAACAAATTGTGATCCTTCATAACTTAAAAAGGCTGACAGTCCAGGAAAAGTGTACTCCTTTTCTTCAGAGGCAATTTTTGATAACTCTCTATTCAAATCATCACTGACCACAGGGATCATCGACTGTGAAGAACAACTTATGTGAAAGCATGAATCCTGAACTGGGATTGTGATCCTGGTGGAAAATTTAGCGTAACGCTTTTCAATGTCACAAATATCTTCTTTCATAAATCTCTTGCAATAACGCAATTCATCAGGTATGCGTGGCAACCTGGTAGGTTTTATCAGAGGATCATGTTGACTTTTCTCACCAGTAAACTCATCCCCATAGCCCTGGGTGTCTCCATAAGAAGCAGCACCTGCTGTGTTTATCGGTGTTGTATTACGCAACTTGATGAGTGAGTCATTTATCTCATTTAGAAGTTTATCTGTCTCCAAACTATTGTGCTTTTCTCCATTTCCTCCTACTCTGAAGAGAAACACTTTTCCTCCTATTAGAGCAAGATGATGAAACTGGTGTTTGTCGCGTACATATTGGACTAAGTTCCACCATTCTCCACAAGTTTCATATGCCTGAGGCAAGGAAAAGCATTCCCGCCTATCAATCAAGCTGGAGAAGAATTGTCCAAACTGCTTCTGCAAATGTGAGGAAAAATAATATGTGGTTGATTATTTTGCTTCCCCTGCATGTCACACCATTACCTACATTCTTATATTATCATTGATCATGCTTGAACAATTTCATTACATTCAAATGCTGTAAAATCTCTAAAATTCTGAGATACATCATACATCCCCATTTGTTTCTAAAGGGAGACATAATTAAAAAAAGCAGATATTTCTGAAAAATCTATTCTTGTTGAGTAGTTTGGGAGGAATGGAAGAGCAACATGAGCAGTGCTGTCTCTGCATCAGTCTAATAAAACAAAAGACACTTGAAGTTACCTTTTTTCCATATTTGTCTACAACAAGCAGGTTAAGATTCTCCTCCAAAACTATATGGGCCTCAGACTGTCCCAAATAAAACTTTAGATACTGCTGGATGTTGCTTCCAGAAAGAAATTCAACCTCCTCTTCTGATAGTGATATCTGATGAAAGAAGACAGGCATTACTATTTGGGTGAAGATGTAATGGAAATCACAAATCCATCTTAAATATTCTTGCATGTATAAGAGTGGCAGAGAAGAAACAATGCAGTTTAAAGGTAACAGTAGACAACACCCTGTGCTTACAAAAGCCAATTATTTAAGAACTTATAAACCATGGCAAAATGTTCTTTCACATCACTACAATAAAAACAGCTGAGTAAGTTTTCCAGCTGCATAAGCTATGCCTGGAACTGCATCTGGAGACAAATCAAGCTAATCTGATGTTCTATAACTGTTCTATAACAGGGAAACAGAAATTTAAATTCTAGAGGTGTACTCGAAACTCAGAGGCACAACTGGAGAACTTGGGAAAAAGGAAAAGCTTTGAATAGCATCACTTGATTTTGTTTGCAAGCTACTGCTAGAATGTAAAGGTCCAGGATTGGTAATGTAACTATCAAACAAATAACTGACTGATACAAATATCTGTCTAAATGCAATCTGGATAATTGCAACTTTTGCTTATTGCATTAATTGACTGCATTTACAATAAGATCACTATCTCTACAGAGGTTCTTCAGATACAAGAATATGAATTATAACCAGGGTTGGGCACGTTCACGGAAAATCGGGAACTGCGTTCCGTTCTCCGTTCAGTGCCAAAATAGGGAACTGCGTTCCGTTCCCCGTTCAGCCGAGACTTTCAAATTCTGTTCCGTTCACCCATTCCACGTCTGAGGAACTTAGTTCCGATCTCCGTTCCATTCCGTTTACTTTTCCCGCCGAAAATAGCACGTGTTTCCGACTGCTGATTTCACAAAGGGAAACGAGGATTTTGATGTTTAATGAATGTTACTCTGTGTGTGAGTATTTTCCATGGAGAAGTTCAGTTTCGGAGGCGCAAGATGTAACTGTTACTTGGTGATGAAGAACATGATACCATTCATCCCTTCCTTAAAGGACAAAAAAAAAAAAAAAACAAAACATCCAGATTCATTTAATAACTCTGAGTAAGTGCAGTGTGCGCCACAAAAACAGAAAAAAATTTGAGCCTCTCCTCCTTCCAGAATTCACTGCAAGTGAGAGAATCTGGAGAAATTACATGTGCACATACCATACATACTTACAATTTCTTATAAATTTGAGGATTTATTTACGATTGCACGAACCCCCCCTCCCCACCCCAAAAATAAAAAAAAAATAGAGAGATTGTGATATATTCGAGATCATAAAGGCATGAGTCACAATTTTGGACAAAAGTCGCTATTACAGTAAAATCCTGGCATTTCTTGTTCTTAAAGTCGATGTAATCTGTTGCCTGGTTCTGGTTGGTTCTAAACAGGTATTTTTTAAAGGATCCTTGACAAGCAACGCTGCAATTACAATTGCCGACGTCATGTGTATGAAAACCAGTGGGCCGTCGTCCTAACCCACTGCCGCCCTCCGCTTTCTTCGTGTGTACTATATCCCGCCCCTAGTTCTCTAATCCTCCGCCCTTTTCACCTGCCCATCTACGTTACCCAATGAGCCTTTATTTCGCTTTCCATAATTATTTATGGCTTTCAAGTTGGTGTTCAACTGTCAGGCACCCTCACGGTCACGATACAGTCCTCTCGATGGGCGTAGCGTTGTTTCGCGAGAGACGGACTTGAGGCGATCAAGCCTCCTGACGCAGTCCTGGATACCAGGTGTCATCACATCTTTATCATTAAGGAGACACGCTTCACTTGCGATTAAAAGTGATAAGCCAGTCCTTGTTGTGTAATGCGGACGGCAACAGCAGCTTCGTCTCGACGGTCTTATTTACCTGACGCCATAAAAGGGCAGGAGTGACAAACTGATCTTGCCGATTGGAAAAATTACCGTTATGAGGTCGAACGAAGCTGGTGACCCTAGTGCAGCGAGTGCAATAACTGCGGAAAAAATGAAAAAAAAACAACCCTGGTCCTGATGTGTGAACGGAATTTGAACGGACTTGAAAAATGAACTTAGTTCCGATCCGTTCCCGAAAAATCACGAACTCCGTTTACGATCGCGTTCATAATGAAACAATGAAACTCCGTTCGCTCCGTTCACGAAACTGGAACTAAGTTCCAGAACTTAACTCATATGAACGGAGTTCCACCCAACCCTGATTATAACCTTCAAAAGCCAAAGCCAGTCAGCAAGCTATCATGTTTATAAAGCACATGAGTAAATATGAATAAACAGCAAAAGGCTTTATTAACCTAATAACAATGATAGCAGAATTCTACCAATCACTGTCTATACAAAACACAGCACAGCCAATTTACCTTTTGCAGTTGGGGGTTTAAATATAGTATGTCTTCTTCTAATGTCAAAACCCACTGGAACAGATCATGGACTTTACTTACCTCCCGGTTTTCTCTACTGAGGATTTCTAACAATGTTTCGACATCATCTTTGGAGCCTTCAAGTGTAACATCACCAGTCTTTTCATTTATGGAAACTGAAAGTCTGTCCCCAGCAGCTTCACTCATTCTCAAGGCTTGCAAGATCCAGCCAAAGAATGGCTGTGAGAAGAATAATTTCCTCTTAAAGCTAGGCCTGGCTTTGACATGGCCACTTCCTTTTGATACTGCAGCTTTTTCTGAGGTTTCAGCAGGACCTTTCTCATTTCCATCCCACACTTCATCTTCTGGGGAGCACCTGGTTATGTTCTCAGACGCAATGCAGGATAGTGTACTGTCTAAATTCCTCAGCTCTTTCACAATGTTGTTTGTCTCTAGATCATCATCTCGTCCACCAAGCCTCAATAGAAACAAAGTATCATCGGTAACAACAACACAGTGAAATTCATGTTTGTCAAACTTCATCGTGACAGTTTCCATCCAGTCTGGAGTGTTTTGAAGCTCTTGGGGCACAGTGAAGCATTCCCTTTTCTCTATCAACCTAGACAAGAAACTTCCATATGGCACCTGTGAGAATTAGAAGAAAATTGATATCACCTCAAAGACTCCTGAAGTATTCTATGTTCTTTAAGTTGGCATATTTCTAAAATATATCATTAATCTCCTGCTAAAACCTCGCAACTTTTGTGGGAGAAATCTTACAGGACAGAGAAAAAGTTTATTCTCCACTCCCTGCTATCTTTCAAATGCAAACATACATTTTTCATACATTTGTAAGTGAGTACACTTATCAAAATGGTTAAATGAGAAATTGTGAAATGCGTTAGTAACTTGGGAATTTACATGGTTTTGAAATGAAATTTAATTCTATTATGACCTCACAACTTCCGAGCAATTTCCCTGCCTTTACTAAAGTAGCTCTCTCTGCTTTCTCTAAATTTGTTCAGTTTGCTAATTGTCTTCCTCTTGACGCTTCCATTTGTGTCTTTGAACTGACAGACTCAGCCTCATTTTGGTGTATCTAAGAATCTCTCATGATCTCTCTTGTTCTTTTCCATTCATTATACAATGTATAACATGAACTGGGGGAAATATCACTGCCTTATTCAGTAATGCTATGGTTCTTCACTGTTGCGCCTTCATAATTGGTCAGAATGACACACTACTGGTTCATCATCAATGGATCATTGCTGACATCTCTGGATGATCGCAGGCTCTAAAATTTTAAGTTGTGTATGTGACCCACTCAGCACTGACCATTACCTTTTGTATTCAGGTAGAGTTTGGGCTGGCCTTAAACGAGGGAGATGCCTTGTTCACTTAATAAAATTAACTATGGCTTCAAATGGCCCTTGAGTAAAGATAAAGCCGTCATGTACCAATCCTGCAGTCAATCAGATGTAGCAAGTGCGGAGACAACTCATATTTTCAATATTGTTACTAATGACTGAGATCTAGTGTAGGAGATTCTACTCAAAGAGTTATGCCCTTGGAAATTATTATATATGTCCCCTATGTGTGGTTAGTACTGCTTAGCTACAATGCTTTCCTATGATGAAGTTTTAAGTAAAATTTGACCAACTGATGCTTTAGCGCTCCCTCCTCAGTCATAATTTCCCCGATGACAGACAATGATCTTATTTGTCAACAGTGTCAAAGGCACTGAAACTGAAATGGCCTCTTTATTTCCCCCACGAACTGGGGGGATTTTTCCCCAGCATTTAATACGATTCAACCTCATATCTTCATTACAAAGCTGAGGAACATGAATGTTAACAACAACATCATTGCATGGATTCTGGAATTTCTTACCAACCGACAGCAATATGTAAAACTCAACATCAAATCACGTCATCATAATACTAATATTGGTGCTTCTCAAGGATCTGTTTTATCCCCTCTTTTGTTTACGATCTACACAAGTGATTGTAGGGCACACGAGGATAATGTCCATCTTATCAAATTTGCTGATGACTCAACAATGACTCCGACGAAATATCCTACAGATGTGCAATAGAGAAGTTCACCACAGGGTGTGATGATCGCTTTCTACAACTCAATGTCAAAAAAAACCTAAAGAACTCATAATAGATTTTCGTATTAAAAAGGAACCCTTGGTGCCAGTTGTAATAAAGAATGAAATAGTAAAAGAAGTAACAAGTTATAAATATCTTGGTGTAACAATTGATAACCAGCTTGACTGGCATGAGCACACTTCCCTTGTTCACACAAAGGCAAATAAACGCTTGTATTTCTTGAGAAAGTTGAAACCATTTCATACTGACAAAACACTTATCTCTCTCTTTTATAAATCAGCAACAGAAAGTATCATCTTGTTTTGTATCACATGCTGGGGCGGGAACATCAAAGTACAGGATAAAGATAAGTTAAATAGATTGACAAAAAAGGAGAGGCAGGAAAATTTTCATCTAACAAATTCAGCGACTTAGATACTACGTACGCTAATACCTGCCTTAAGAAAGTAAATAACCTCTTGCAGTGCAAATTTCAAAATCAGCACGAAGCGGTAGATACATTCTTCTTAAAGCTAATAGAGAGAGGTATAGACGATCATTTGTACCATCTTCCATCAGACTTTGGCCATTGTCATCATCATCGTCTTCATCACCATTTTTGTTGCTTTAAATAACACTAAGTATGACATCATTGTCGATTCAGACCTCCATCTTCCAAAGAATATTGTGGCTTTATGTATGTATGAGTGTGTGCATGTAGTGGGCGTGGTGCACCTTTGTAATTCAGTTTATTTTTTTTTCCCCTTAATGCACGTATGTGAAATGTAATATTGTTAAGAAGTACTGTCAAATTGTCCTGCAAAGCGAATCAAATGTGCCTCTGGACAATAAAACATCATCTTATCTTATCTTATTTTATCATTCTTTTAAAAAATTGTAACACAAAAGTAACAGTCAGTCCATTATTTCTGTACAAATTATTCTGTAATGTTTTACACTCTTCACAATTTTATTTAGTGTAATGTGGTGTTTAACAAAACTGTAGTGCATTACTGCATTACATAATCCAAGGGTGACAAATACAACAGAAATGATAGGACAACATAATGAGCACCTTTTCCCCATGCTGATTTGCAACAAACAGCTCAAGATCTACCAGCACTGTGTGGGTCTGTGACTCAGCCCAATGTTTTTCTAGATATTCACGGACATTTTCACGGGAAAGAAATTCTTCTTCTTCATCAGTACAGGATATCTGAAATAAACACAAAGCATGCATTATCGAGGAAACTTAATCTTCTGAAGACTTTCATCCTCCATAATTAATGATACATCTAAATAAATACAAAGAACAAAGGAGGTCTATGCAGCATTTCCAGGCGGGAATAATTTTAGTTTCGTGCCTGATCTAAAATAGGCCTGTGCCAAACCCAGTCCAAGAAGTAATCTCATGTAATAGTAGTGTAATTGCTGTAGTCAAAATCCGGGTACCCGGGAACTCGTGATTACTACCTAGCTGTCGAAATAGGACCAACCCTTCCCATGCATCATACCCTTATCTACTCTAACACAATGAGAGGGCTGGTTTTGTTTTGTTTGTTCCATTTTTTTTTCCTACTTTTGCTTTCCATTCTCCAACAGGGAAAATAGATTGTTAAACTTGTTATACTTGTTGCTACAGTTGTTGAGGTGACCTGTGCAAACATACTGGGCAGCTATACTCCTGATCATTCACTGATGTGCTTGACTTGCAAATGCTTTTTCAAGTTGGTGGAACTGCTAGTGCACTGAAGTTATACCTTTCAAATCTGACAGGTTGCAAAGCCTGAGCCAGTTTTGTCCATGAAGCCCCAAATTTTATGAGCCACTTATCTATTATGTGCTGGTCGAATGATAATGCTCTTTACTTAGATAAAAGTCAGGTGCTCTTTAGCTTAGATAGTAGTCAGTCTGATATCGGAGGAGACAGAATGCAAAGTGGGGAGAGGGGGAGGGAAGAATGTTTGATTCCCGAGGCCTGTTTTAAGCTTTCATTGGCCTCTCGCAGTAGCCTAGCAGACAATAAAGAGTAGGATGGTGCAGTCAGGATCAACCAGCTATCCATCTGACATGTTCTTTGATCTAGCCAAAATCCACTGAACAGGTCAGGGATTCATTCTCCTCCTCTCAGTGACAAAATGGTTTGGGGGTAAGGGGGTGGGGGCATGGCGGGGTGGAGTGGGTCCTATGGTGCTTGGCACAGAAGCGTTCTTGGGGATAGCAAAGGCCAAGGAGAAGGGGGAAATGGAGAGAAAGGGCTTATCACACCTGTCACAGCATGACAACTGTCACTCAGTCAACCGGTCTACACTCCTTCGTACAATTTCAGCCAACAGTGCAAATATTAATGTATCAATTGTAATCCTTTTAACGTTGATCTTTGATTTTTACAGCTGCTGAGGAGTTGCAATTATCCAGAGTGAGTGGCGATTATCCAGTGACTTTTATATAGGAAAAGTTTGGTTTTCAGGGGAAAGTTGTGATAACGTGGAAGTGGCGATAAAGCTGAGAGCAATTAAGCAGAGTCGACAGTATTAGGTTTCTTAGGCCTCTTTCTCAAAATTGATCTTCCACAATTAAAAAAAAATCCCTTGTGACACACTTCCCTGGGCTCAGACTGGGCTCCCCTTTAATAATTATTAATAAAATGGAATAAATGCCTTGTCACTCAGTTATACCTGTGCTCTCTGACATCAATAATTTCTCTTCCTAGCAAACAACAATTTAGATACAGCAAAGAAGTTGTAATGTCATAGAGGAAAAAAACAACTATCGCCTGGGATGCTGATGGCATGGCCACTTTTCAAGCAGTTTTATTGGTCATTGTGGCCTGTTATCTTGAACTGTAGAATTGTGCTCAAGCACAACAAGAAGGATGGCTCAAGTGTGGATTTGAATAATATTTATTCATATGTAGAGACAGAATTTAGGTCAGAGGAACAAATTTGCAGTAAATGGGAACATAATGGAAAAATGACTATTATTTTTTATGAACAAGTTTGTTCGATTTTTTATTTCAGATTTTTTAACACAAAAATAGACTAAATAAATCTTTAGTCTATTTGAAAATTTAACATGTTATTTATAATTTCTTCAAATTTCATTATCATTGCCTTATTTCTTATTTTTTGTTTGAATTTTCAAAAATGGTTGTGAACTCCAGTCCTAATCAGCTGTTCACAAAAAAAGAAAAAAAAAATCTCAGTCTCTATGAGTTACAACACATCTATACTTTTTGGCATACATGAATGCACTGCTCTAGAGATAGTTTTCATAATGTTTTAGAACCATTACCTTACTGTTCTCTCCCATCAGGATATCCTTCAATGTTGTTACATCCTCTTTAGGACCTGTGACATCCACTGAGGCATCCTCTTCTTTTATGTTGATAGTTACATTACTAAAAGCCAGCTCTACTGCCTCCTTCAACTTCAGGACACGCAGAATCCACATTGGATGGGTATTCTTGAAAAGTACTGAAGACTTCTTAGATCCAGAACTTGTTTGGGCCATCACTCTTCCTGATGAATTCCACTCTTTAGCAGGACATTTTCCACTCTTTTCCACTGATGCATCTGATGATTTCTCACCTGAGTCAGCTGAATTGGAATAAGTGTGGGGTTCACTGCATTGAGATGTGGACATTTTTGCACTCACAGCAGTGACAGTGTTGTTGATCATCACTACCATCAAGTCAATATCCTCAGATTGGTGAGCCAAGTATGCCAAAGTTACCTGCTTTTCATTAACAAAAAGTTTGCGATAAGAACATGATTTGTGAAAATGGTCCACCATTGTCTTCCATCCATGGTTTTCTTTAATACTCTCATCAGGAAGAGGCAAGCATGTCTTGATAATGACCAGTGAGGCAACAAATTCTTGAAATTCCATCTGCAATATATGTACAAACAGCAACAATGTAGAACCAAATGTTTCTTCTGAAAAACAAGAACAATACTCACTGAACAGGAGCAAATCAAGTTAAACAGTAATAAATTTTGATTTCTCATGTATTCTAGAAAAATTATTCATCTCTTTCAATTCCAAACATAATCATTGTACTATCTCGACAGTCAACAGAAACAGGAAAACTAACAGAAACTAACACGAAATGAATACCTTACTGAGATGGATAGGCCTAGCGCTTTCAAGCCTGATGGCTATTCATAGTTACAAAACTCCACAATGCATGATACCTTTGGCTGGCTGCCATCTGACACATATATGCACAGCCTCCTGCCTTCATCAGTTACAGTCACATGGTATCTTGTAGATATGAAGTTCTTTAAATCTTCCTGGACAGACTGGATGGCAAGGAAGTCCTCGATGCATTTTAGCTGAACAATCTATGACCAAAAAAGTAACTGAGATGCATAAATTTCATAACAGAAGCCACCATTTATCAACAAAATGTTTGCAAGTAAACTTTTGCTCATTATTCTGTTTGACACCGACATGATCCAATGCAGATAGGCACATATATGCAGAGTTATTGCTGTGAGTCGGGTAGGGACTTTACAATAACATATTACAGTGCTCTTTCTCATTTTTGGAGTGATACTTACTACAAGCTAATCTAGACATCCATTCTAAGAAGGGGATATAAGGTGACTAAAATGAGATTGTCTGCTACATGAAAATCCTTGCATTATCACTGTGGAGCAGTAGCAATATGGTGAAACAGTGTGCACTCCTGCTCAATGAATAGGACATTACCGAATGACTACATTTACTGGTATAGGTCTATCCACTGATATGGTGCTTGATGGCTTCACATTGCATGGCATGTCAATGAATGGAATGAAGAATTTGAATGCTTAACCTTATCCGTAAAAAGAGTGAAATAAGGGAAGTGGCATAAACTTGCCCACACATTATTAATGGAATCTTGCATCCTCAGTAAACAGACACTGACACTAAACTTCCTCTAATGAATTTCAACCCGTTTGATGGTTCTGATACGGACTTTCATGTACTGAGGTTGTGGAATTTATTGGCTTGAAAATGACATGTTATACCCCCAGTCCCTTCTTACAGTATAGATTTCACACAAAGTAATACAAATACTAGTAAATGGTACTCTTTATTCCACCCTCTTCTCTCCTTTTCCTTTTTACCATGCACCCAATGACCGCAAGAGCAACACAAACTATCCTTAAGACAGATTATTTGATTTCTTTCCTGAATTTGTGAAGTTTGAGATATTCACTGAAGTTTGTGTGTATAAAGGCCTGTGTGCAGACCATTTCATTTCTTGGATCCAATCACCTGATAAACGTCACTCTGATTGAAATTTGGCTTTTGATGTCTTTGGATGCCAATAATATTGTGGTTACTGTGTAAAAATCTCAGACTGCTAACTTCAATAAATTTGTGGTCAATGAGGAACTGCATAATCTTTCTTGATATAATTCACCTATAGTAGCACATGTTAAAATCTTGCATATGCACTATTTCAGGCACATCACAGACTAATGAGAAAGCTAGTGCTCTAAACTCATATGGCCAATGTCAAACTTTTGCACCAAGCAATGTTGTGACAAAAACTGATAAAACTCTACATTCTGACTGTAGGTCAGTAAGTTCTCACAAAAAAGATTGAATTCTATTATAAATTACATCACATTCACATTTCGATTTTACTTTCAAGGAGTCACTTAAAGTTTGGATCTTTGTTTGTCAGGGTATCTCTCCCAGGCAACAATTTGTCATTGTGGAAAACAATCATCTTTTTGCCTCAATCGGTTAAATCTTTAGGATTTGAAACTGCAATGAAGACTTTTACACCATAAGCAGCATCTGCTATACAGCAAACTTAAAGAAGTCATGATCATGTGGGAAACTGGGCAAGCTGCTAATGAGAGAATAATTTACTGGTCCAATGACGAAAATCATAAGGATCTTGGGATTTGCGCAGCGTCAGAAATGTTCTATTTGGCTATGGCAGTATGAAACTAGTGAGCAGCACTGTATGGAAATAAATGCCAAACAGCTCAACCAGGCAAGTTGAAACTGCATGTGCCAGACTGGTGTCAAAAGATAAGCTCTCTGCTTATAAAATGTAAAATAAAAACATGGGGTGGTCTGTTTTTGCCCTTGCTGCCACAAATCATTCACACATGAGAACTGTCTATGGAAGAATATCAAGAAGACTCATGAAATTAGTGAGACAATATGTTTTTTTTATTAAATCTGAAATGATAAAGAAATGTTTACACTTGTTCCTGATCATGAATAACTTGATTCATCACTAACTTTATTACATTTAATGGATTTCTTTATCAATCATTGATTTATTACATAATAAGATGGCTTTTGCTTAGGTTTATACATTGTGAACAGGAATTTTTCTTCCAAATTGATCCCAATTATTCAGTAAACATCAGCCTTCACACTGAATATGTTTACTGTATGTGTGTGTAGTGTACATGAAGATAATTTAGAAATGTGCAGTTTACCATCAATCATAATTTTGGGCAAATGTGCTCACAAAGTAAGTTTGGCTGAAGACTGTTCACTGGCCCATTCTGTTTCTTCTCAAATTACAAATTACTTCTTGTCAGTCTGAAAGGCCTACATTCATTTGCAAGTTATGTCTAAACCCAGCAGACTTTTGATGGTTCTAACTTTCTCTGGTATGTTTTATTTAGTCCACCCCTTCCCCTTTCAACAATTTCACAGATCTTCCATGGTATGTCACAATCTTTAACTTTGTGAAGTATTAACCTTAGGAAATCATCTAACCATCTCCTCTGAAAATTTGAGAAGGTGTCTGGTCTTTTTGCATTCGCCAGTTTTGTGGTTGTACAATTCACTGCTGTTAACGGAACATCTTTGAGATGTAGGCCAGATGTAATGACCTTGCTCTTTCAGGGCCTTGAAGTAGTTTTCTTTCCTCCTAAAGAACACAAGCCCTCAAATTTTCCTTTCATGCTAAATACTTTCCTTACATCAACCTTTTGCAAAATTGTGAAAAACCCGCTAAGCCAACTGTCAACACTAATATGATTATACAGTCATCAAAGAGACAATGAAAGAGAGGAAGAGAGAGAAAGAAAAAGAGAGGAAGAGAGAGAGAGAGAGAGAAAGAAGAGAAAGGCAGAGACAGAGAGAGAGAGAGAGAGAGAGAAAAAAACAATGCTTCCTGGTACTTCTAGTCCTTTTCCTATGCAGCCAATGTCTCTTACAAAATGCAGAGAGCATGTTGCCTTGGTAGCTCAATCCTATGCCAACCAAATAAGGCAGGAAAGGTTGGAAAGCAAAAGAAGTTACTGTCTTTAAGTGAAATCACTCAAAATATTCTTTCTCTTTGCCAGTATAACAATTCTGTTTGCAGCAACACATGGCTATTCCGCAGTAAAAAGATGTTGTCCTTCCTTCTTGTACATAAATGCAAAGGCTGAAACAATATCATCAGTCTGTCATGAAACTGGTATCATCATCTCAATGCAGCAGAGATGCTGACAAAATGGACAAACTGTGCCACCTGAATACACTGCATAGAATTTAAGTTCCCGATTTTAATCTGGTATGCATTAGTGAAGAATGTGCACTCAGCAGATGCCTGATAGCAGTGCTCACAGTGTGTGGTGGGTAAGACAGCGGGCTCTACAAATTTCTAGCTTCATATCATGATCAGTTTCTGCCTAATTATTCGGCAGGATTCACCTCAGTTTCCTCAAATAATGACATGGCTTTGCTAATCCATAAACAAATAAAATCACAAAATTAATATAAATAGCATTACACATGGGGCTACTGGAACTGCAGACTTTCACTGAGAGTGTGGATAGCCTGTTCAATTTTACAAGAATTTCACTAAAACTGCACACATTTTTTTCGAACATGTATCAAATAAAAGGTAAATGCATAAAGTTTCCATTCATGTAAGTTTTTAATGGTGAAAGATTTTTAGAGTTAATGTGTGGATGATGTAAATTTGAAATTTGTGCGGGGCCACCAAAGTTCCCGATTTTCGAGGTCAGACAAAATGGGTCCTCTTGTTCTTTTTATGATTACAGCACTTGTATCATGTCATTTCCTATTAAATTTTACAGTCTGTTAGATGAAAGGATGCCCTTTTCTCCGCTGTTTGTTTGGTGGTGATCAGTTGAGTCACTGAGAATTTATGGCTTGTCAAATGAGAAATTACAAAACAACAACTTGTCCTGTGAAGCTTATCTTAAAGGTAAGTTAAGAGGCCAAAGATGAAAAAAAGAAAAGAAATCAATATTTACCTTGTCATTCATCTCCTCATGCAGCTTCTGAAATACCTTGCTGTGCAATTCTTGTAGCAATTCTTGAAGTGCCACAACCTCTTCCTCTGGTCCAGTGGAAGCAACTTCCTCAAACTTGTCATCAATGAGTACCTTGATTTCAGGAAAGTAATTCTGCACAGCCTCTGTAAAGTTCAAAAAGCTCAGGAGCATGAGAATGAAAGGATGCTGAAATTTAACAGCACTAGACTTCTTGGATGAGTTTGCATCATCTTTTCTTTCTTTGGGTTTGTCCCTCTCCTCATCTAAGGCTGCACCTTCCTTCTCTACAGGTTTGTTTCCTTCCCCATCAATGGCTTCATCATTCTTGTCAACGGATTTGCCTTCTTTCTCCTCCTTGATTCCTTCTCTCTTTTCTTTGGTTTTGTTCCTTTCCTCCTCTATTGCTTCATTTTTATTGTCTGTGGACTCACACTGCTCCTCCTCTTTCTCCACAAAGTTCAACAGAGGTGAAGTGCCAATGTCGGCTGTCTTAACCAGCCCTCGCGACACTGAAGAAATTGGATTTTCTTTGAAAGATTGAGGAGCTGGAAGTGTCTTATTTGATGGTGAAGGTGCTGTGATGTCAACATTCTCACAGGCTTGTTGGTCTTGTAATTTTATCAAAGGCTTCTTCATTGGGTCGGAACTTTTTGCCACTGCATTGTTTTTATAACATTTTACTTGTATATTCTTTTGTTTTAAATCTTGTAGTCTTCGTTGTTGTTCTATGAAAGGTTCTTTAAAGCAATGGAAATAGGGTGTAACTGATAGTTTCTGGTTATCTGCCATCCATTCATGTTTGCATACTTCCAACACGGCATCTGGATTATAGAAGAACAATAACTACCATGAGAAATATTACTATAGTATTAGTAATTACATGAAGACACAGTGAAGCAAGAGAAATTACATGCAATGCAACCAGAGGACGTACGCACAAACTCATTAAAGCCTGACATTTCCAAAACCTTACACAGCCACAGTACCAAGTAGCAGAAATGCAACTGTCCCAACTGTATTATATTGGCACTATCCAAAAGAGATAAGACTGAATGCCCCTAAAGTTGTACATTTAATAACTATGGTACAGTACATAAAACTTTCAACAAAATTATGTTTGTAGCAAAGGAAATTAGGCACTCAAAAATCAGTGCAGCATAATTTGCAGATAGTGAAAGATGACATGAATGTAAGGCTAGATGTGGAATCTGATATGCTCTGATGGTTAACACTGTAATAGGTAGACAGTGACTACTTCTCATTGTGAAAGTAGATCATTTGGTTTTTTTCCAGCATGGCTAAGAAAATCAGTCTGTCAGTAGGTCACCTAGCTCTGTGACCTCTTCTAGTTTCATTATAAAGGGATCTGTGTTGGTTTACTGACCAAAATCCCTCTATATGAACATTCATGATCTGTATCTTCATGTAAATTATAACTTTTCAACAAAATTTGTGGGAAACTGCACTTGTCCCTGATACAGTAACAGAAATTAGACAAGAATCTTGATGTCGGAAAGAAATATATTCAAACAAAACCACTTAATTTTCTGAAAACCAATTCTGCACAGATGAACCTTATTACTTTAGCCTGTGCATGGGGGGCTGATGGTATTCAGAGGGCTGGCCTTATTCATGATACTACAGGAGCATTTCTATCAAATGAAACTATGAGAGAACTATACCACACACAAAAAGATAAACAATTTCAAGATTTCCCCTCTTGGAATCTACTGTGTTAACTTAGGTTTTACCATGCCATGTTGGTTTTTACAGTCAGAAATTTATTTTAACACAGTTCTAATAATCAACTGCTGTAGTAAAATACTCTGCTTCTAGAAACTTCTTATTCATAGACAACTAATTTGTATGACCAAAAATTATTTTTTCAACATAAACAAAGAATACATGTGGTCATTTATTCTTTTTCCATATGAACTCTATCCTTAAGTGAAATATGACAGAATTCCCATCAAATAGAACCTGAATGATATGACTTATTGTAATTTTTACACAAACTTGTAGTTTCCATGTCTCAGTGGTGTTCAGTGAAGAGGGATAACTGATACCAGACCTATGAAAACTAGACCACTGACTATCAGAAGACTGTTAATCGAAAGTTGCACCATCCTACAGACCATGTTAAATCATATGGTACCCTGTTATTCCAATAAAACAGTCTTCAAATGTCTGTTAACATGATATAATGCCTCTGCCTGCCCCTGAAAACCTACAGGGTTATGTTATGCAAAGTCCAAATTCTTACCCCACAGTGCGCGTGGTTACCATAAGCTTATATCAAATATGTTCTACCCGCATGGCCAAGCTGTCTAGCCAGTGCTCTGCGGATGGGTGGTAACACATCTGAAATATTTTAATTCCACTGTAAATGGCAGCTGTGTCAAACACAATCATGCTGAGGCAATAAAAATGCCGAATAATTTGCCTGGCTTACACAGTCAAACTTTACTTTTGAATTTGGATGACCAAAATCTTTATTGAAAGCTGAATAATACATTGTCAAATAGAGGTGTCTGTAGTTGCTGAAACTTCAGTGACGTCATCATTTTTTGCCACAAGCTGCTGTTGTTCGGGGTAAGGGAATAACTCTAGACACAAAGGCAAGTTCTGGTGACTCCAGCTCATTTTACTGCATCATATTACACATGTATGTGATAACAGATTGATATTTCTTCTCCTGATTGTCTTGGTATACACCGAATATAATTTTCAGAGGAAAAAGTACTGGAAAACAGAAAAAATATTTTTGATGTGTGTGTCCACGTTTAATGCATTACTTACCCCATTCATCTTTGAAGATGATTTCAAAACACCTATCCTTCTGATAAGAGACATCTCTCACCGGCTTCCCTCCGTGCCTCCGAGATTGGAACTTGAATTTCAACTTTTCAATCCCACCAAAATCTACAGCCCCAAATGTTTTGACAAACACACTTGATGTTGTGTCAGCTAACTCGACCAAAATAGTTTGATCAGATAGCATTTGGCCTCTGCACTGCCTCTGAATGGTTTGCAAATCTGAAATGAATTTTAGAAAATGTGAAGTGGGAAACAACATTTTTATGTAACAAATGACAGTGACCTTTGGAACTTTGTAATAGCCAAAACAGAAATGTACAGTAAACTCTATGCTGCTGCTGCTGAGTTAACAACTGTAGGAAACTCAAGGTCCTATCATGTGATCAAGACTACAAATTACCTACAACTACCCTTAGGCAAACGATTAATGCAAGTATTCAGTGCATGTATAAAATAAATGTACAACCTCCAGTAGAAGAAAGTACCCACTTGAGTGTTTGACCCCCACCAATATTTTTTTTCTAAATCTTGAGTGAGCAATGCTGCAAAGTGGATTACACAAAATCAGCGATGATTCATGACTCCCAAAATTAAACTTCCAACAAACTTCCTACATCCTCACCCTGATCTCTTCAAATAAGAACATAAATCTAAATCTAGGCTATGTCAGATTCATTGCTCTTGCTCTAAACAACTAATGACAATATGTGGCTGTACTAAAAGAATATTGCAAAACTGTAAGGCCTAACACATTTACCAAATAAAAAGAGTCACTCTATGTTTGGAAATCAGTTATAATTTCTTTATATTCTAAGCTATATTTTACCCACCATTGCATTGATGACAATTAAAGATGAGTTGCCACTGCCCAAAATGTTTCTTTCCTAGAAGTTATTCATAGCACCACTAGAAAAGTACGCTATGGTAAAGCCATAGGACATATAAAATAAGATTACATGCAGAACTTAGGCCCGGATCTGAACCAATACACATAATATTAACATTACAAGCCATAACAACAAAAGTATAGTGGAGCAAGGGTAATGCGTACAGCCCTGGACCAGCTGGACAAGTACTTATTGACCAAAGTATTGATAAACTATATGGGAAACATATCGGCGGTGTTGGGCACAGACTGTTTAAGTCTAAAAAATTAAGTAAATTTTACAAGAGGAAGAAAAAACTGGTTACTTGATTAGAATGGCATCTTTCATTGGATCTAAAAGCAGATAACTGAAAGAAAGAAATTATGTTCCACACCATGCTATGTAAAAAAAATCATCATTATTATTATTATCTGTAATCAGACACAGACGGTTTGTGCTGCTCAAATTAAAACCAAGTTAGCCATTTTGCACTGTCTGCCGAGTTGGATGGTTTGAGCTGATGCCAGAGGCCGTTCTATGGGATGTCTTAGATGTTTTGTTCCCACCACCTAGACTTAGGCGGTTTGTGCTTTCAGGGCTTTGCTAGAAACTAAGACTTACGCGTTTAGTTACAACTACTGTTAATGTAGAACTTATTACAGAAACACTGATCACTCAAATTACATCGTGATTTCATAATTGGGCTTGTGTGATTGAAGATTATAAAATCTTAATGACAATTCTGAGTAGATCTAAACTCTCCACAACTCATAATTTGCAATTGACTTTATTCATCGTGGTGCTAGCAAAAAGTTTGGGGTTAGCAATTTCAGTTCATGGTTGAATGACGATTCTGGCTAGGCTATGGTTAACATTTCTTAATGTATTAAAATGTTGCCATGATTACATTTTAGCAATGTCTGTCGAGATTGGGGTTAATACTTTTTGGCTTTATAAAAAGATGTTGGATATTTCAACTCTTGGATCCTTCGTAATCCCAGAAGCTACAAGCTACAATATCAGTTCGAGACTCCGTACCAACAACTCTGAGTAGATGTTGACTGCGAATAACATATTCCATTTCTATGTAAAGCCCTAGAATCCACACTTCACAATCTCAATTTCATGACTTTGCTAATGACAAATTTCGCAAGACAGGGATTAATATTTTTTGAGGTTAATAATAATAACTATTCGCTTTATGAAGTTTCAGATCCTTCGTAAATCCCCAGAAGCTATAATTTACAATATCAATTCAAGATTCTGTACCGACAACTCTGAGTAGAGTATCATAACATTTTGAGATTTATCAAAATGTTGCGGTTATCAATATTCCAAGCCTAAGCAAAGTCCTAGAATCCACACTTCATAATCTCAGTTTATGACTCTGCTAACAAGTCTGGCAAGACTGGGGTTAATATTTTTCGGGGTTAAAAATAACTGTTCGCTTTAGTAAACTTTGAGATGCGTTGTAAATTTCCAGCAGCTACAATTTACAATATCATTTTGAGGCTTCATATCTACAACTTCTGGTAGATGTAGACTGCAAATAACATTTCAAAGTTTATGAAATGTTGCAGTTATCAATATTCCAATCCTATGTAAAGCCCTAGAATCCACACTTCACAATCTCAGTTCATGACTTTGCTAATGAGAAGTCTGGTGAGACTGGGGTTAATATTTTTGGGGGTTTATAATAACTGTTCGCTTTATGAAGTTTCAGATCCCTCATAAACCCCCAGAAGCTATACTTTACAATATCAATTCAAGATTCTGTACCGACAACTCTGAATGGACGTTGACTGCGACAAACATTTTGGGGTTTATCAAAATGTTGCGGTTATCAATATTCCAATCCTAAGCAAAGTCTTAGAATCTACACTTTGTAATCTCAGTTCATGACTCCGCTAATGACAAGTCTGGTAAGACTGCGGTTAATATTTTTTTGGAATCAATAATAAGTATTCGCTTTATCATTTTTGAGATGCTTCGTAAAATCCAGAAGTTACAATTCACAATATCAGTTTGAGGCTTCGTATCAACAACTCTGGGTAGATGTAGACTGCAAATAACATTTCGAAGTTTAATGAAATGTTGCAGTTATCAATATTCCAATCCTATGCAAAGTCCTGGAATCCACACTTACAACTCTGCTAACGACAAGTCTGGCAAGATTGGGGTAAGTATTTTTTTTTGTTCCTGAAAAATCTTCCTTTATCAACTTTCAGGTGCTTTGGAAACTCCCCGGAGCTACATTTCACTATATATACCGACAAGTCTGGGTATCCCTATAGCACTGGTGCTTTCAATAAAAATCCCTTGGATTCCTCGATCTATTTATAATACCACTTATTGTAACACTTTGTTGTATAAGATCTTCGCATATTGTTGTATAGGACATCCTGCACACTTTGTGGTATTCAGTTTGAACCTAAGCCACTTAGTTTCCATCAAATGGGACCGGATTAAAAAAAAAAATATACGTCCAGTGCTCTTACTACAGAGAAAAAAAAGTAAAAGAATGAAAATTTATATTTAAAACATAATCCTTGCTTCGTGGTGGAGGGTAAATAGCTAGCTATGTGACAAATGTTTTTATTCACTTCAGACTCTTGCATCAAGCAGCATCCTCCTACCTCCCCACTGTAACCATTTTCATGCGGGCCAATCCTGGTAATTCATAACTATATTGACATGGCCTCGGGTCATCATCTTTAATATGATAAAATATCCCACTAAACTACTCACATTCAGCTCTACCAATAGTTACTATCTCCAAACCATTCGCCACTTGAAACACCATACACCATTAATTCACATCAAACCAAACAAAACGAGCCAAACAAAACAATTTTAAAAATACATTAGAGCACAAATATAAAAGACAGATAGACAGACAGAACGACAGACAGATAGACATTTCCCCTATTTCCCTACTCACTCACTAGGTCTTTACTCATACACTCGCTTATATTTTGAAAATGAAAATTTAAAGCAACGAAAACGAAAATAGATTTTGAAACTAAAACAAAAACGAAAATTTATGAAAATATCACAACGATTTTACCCCTAATTGCATGTATATAATCCCCATATATATGTGTATTTTGCACTTTCTCTGACTAACAAAATGATGAACATACTGTACCTAAATCTTTTTCAAAAAATGCCACAGCTCTTGGAATATCATTTGGATCCATCCACACCTCAATGACCTTGTGATCTGGAAACACCTTCATGATATAATCCTTCACCTCTAGGACACGCTGTCCATCCTTAAAGCCAACTAGGAACATTAACTTTGACATTTTTTTACTAGTCTAGTGTNTAGAGATGGGCCGATCCCTGATTTTGAAAAGTCGACTCGGCTCGATCTTTTGGTGGCCCGGATCGTAAGGATCGATTAAAGCTCGATCTTTAAAACTCGAGCTTTTTCGGTACCGGAGAGAAAGAAAGTCTGCGGTAAAGGCTGGTAATGCAGCCATAAGATCGACTAAAGATCGAGTATAGCGACTTGCAGCTGCACTAGTGATCTGTTTATAGTGTCATCATAAATTACCTTCCTCGTGGATGGATCTTTCTAGTCTCAACATTCTCGCGTGCTCCCTATTCTCCGCCACTACAACTTCCGCCTTCCCTCCCTTAGTTTCACAGTTCTTATTTTGCCCTCCTTCCCCTCACCCCCACCCCCCTCCAAAAAAAAAAATTAGTACGCGTACAAGTAGCGTGGCATTGTTTTTGTCAGGCCTTCTTTTGACTTCTGGGGGCCGTTTCATTTTTACTTCAGGGTTGTTTTATTTTTTTCAGTCATTCAGTTATTGTTTCATTTTATTATAGAAAGAGCAGTCTAGGATAGGTCCTATCAGTTCTTCAGTAACTGAATCTCATCTGGCACCCTAAATGTTCACATTCGTATAAACACACACACAATGTACAAACGTACACACACTCACACACACATAGTATCTCACAAATCAGATCCCTTTGTTACCCAATTAGCATAGACGGTACCAAATCAAACTTTAACGCTTAGTCACGATCCTTCTCCTCCCAGCCCATTCCTGCTATCATTGCTAACCCTTCCTTAACATAAACAATCTCAATTAAATCTAATTAGATCGTAGGAGGTGTGACACTGCCGCGAGATCGGAGCAAAACTCGATCTTTTTGACTCGAGCCGAACTCGCTGACTCGATGAATCGAGCCGCTGGTAAAGATCGACTCGACTCGATCTTTTGACTCGAGCTGCCCAGCCTTATTGGAAACTCCCCGGAGCTACATTTCACTATATACCGACAAGTCTGGGTATCCCTATAGGACTTGTGCTTTCAATAGAAATCCCTTGGATTCCTCGGTCTATTTATAATGCCACTTATTGTAACACTGCTGTATAAGATCTTCGCATTTTGTTGTATTGGATATCCTGCACACTTTGTGGTATTCAGTTTGAGCCTAAGCCACTTAGTTTGCATCAAATGGGACTGGATTTTTAAAAAAAAATATACTTCCAGTGCTCTTTTAACTACAGAGAAAAAAATAGTAAAAGAATGAAAATTTATATTTAAAAAATAATCCTTGCTTCGTGGTGGAGGGTAAATAGCTAGCTATGTGACAAATGTTTTTATTCACTTCAGACTCTTGCATCAAGCAGCATCCTCCTACCTCCCCACTGTAACCATTTTCATGCGGGCCAATCCTGGTAATTCATAACTATATTGACATGGCCTTGGGTCATCATCTTTAATATGATAAAATACCCCACTAAACTACTCACATTCAGCTCTACCAATAATTACTGTCTCCAAACCATTCGCCACTGGAAACACCATACACCATTACTTCACATCGAACCAAACAAAACAAACCAAACAAAACAATTTTAAAAATACATTAGAGCACAAATATAAAAGACAGATAGACAGACAGAACGACAGACAGATAGACATTTCCCCTATTCCCCTACTCACTCACTAAGTCTTTACTCATACACTCACTTATATTTTGAAAATGACAATAAAACGAAACGAAAACGAAAATAGATTTTGAAACTAAAACTAAAACGAAAATTTATGAAAATATCACAACGATTTCACCCCTAATTGCAGGTATATAATCCCCATATATATGTGTATTTTGCATTTTCTCTGACTAACAAAATGATGAACATACTGTACCTAAATCTTTTTCAAAAAATGCCACAGCTCTTGGAATATCATTTGGATCCATCCACACCTCAATGACCTTGTGATCTGGAAACACCTTCATGATATAATCCTTCACCTCTAGGACACGCTGTCCATCCTTAAAGCCAACTAGGAACATTAACTTTGACATTTTTTTACTAGTCTAGTGTCTCTTGGAGAGGACAGAAGTAAATAAACAGAAACAAGCTTGGGATGTTTTCACTCCATGATCTGAAATAAAACCAACATATACATATAAATAAAGCTCCTTGAAAGCAATGTGTGGATTTTGATGACCCCTATGCTGTTGCATAAAGCCAAGTGGTCAAAAATCAAGATTCAATCTCACTGGTTCTTGTCATTAAATGAAAGTGAAAGCAACGCCCTTTGCCCTCAGATCTAACAGTCTAAGTTGTTGAACTTTGATCTAAACTAGATTCTTCTATGCAATTAATAAAATGTAACTACATTAATGCTCAAAAGTGAAAAGAAAACTAATAATGGTTTAATCCCTCGACTGTTTTTCACCAAAATAAATAGCTGCAGAGACACAAGATGGTTTCTCGTCTTGAGCTCAGTGATGAACGTTGTGCCGTCATCGTAAGACGACGTAAGACAGACCACCCACAGAGCAAAACTGTGAATCACCAAACTTTTACCCGATCAAAATCTCATATAATGACTTAAAAGATAGACTAGTCTATATCAAAAGTATAAAAGTGTATTCTTGCCTTATTGCGACTGCATATCGGCACTGTCCAGCTTCTCTAATTTCTAGGGCTGTCGAAGCATCAATCCCCAGGAAATCCCAATTCCTGGAAACACAAACTTTCCCGTGACGTCACTGTACAAAAGTTTGAGCCATATCATGTGACCCCACTTTCAGTTTCGATTTCAGATAGCAAGTCTCTGCAATTGCCATCAATATCCCGAAAGCTGAGTATGCACACGTCTGCAAATTATAAGAAGTTGTGGAATCATATTCCTATAGAGACATTGTGATAAAGTAGGCTGTAATATAAGTTAAATCAAATATCAAGTATTCTTACGGTTCCCTGAGATGAATTTGAAGGCTATATTTTACATCTTTACTAGAACATACGTTTGATACTCAGTATTGCCAGATTGGCTTCTTTATGGCGAGAAAATTTTACCCGTGGTGAGTTGGCCATTTTTTTTTTTACTGTTTTCTGGCTGGGTGACAAATAAATAAATAATCGACGAAAAAATATAAAGAAAACCAATATTTCTCTTAAACTGTTTATATATATATATATATATATATATATATATATATATATATATATATATATATATATATATATATGCTTCCTTTCAAATCATTATTGACTGTCTCAGTATGTCCTGTAAATGGATTTGTACAGCAAAACTTGTGCTAGGAAATATTTCTTTCTCAAGTGGTCCAGTGCCCAGTGTCAACATAGCCCTTTATTAGAAACTATATCTCCTTCATTGTAGTAGCATACCCATTGGAGCCAGTACATGTATAATCAGGTTACCCGGCCATAATCTTTTCTACTCTGTCAGATGCTACAATCCCTACCCTGACTAAGTACATTTTAATCAGTCACTGACTTGTTGTCCCCATAATCCTTCTTTTTTCCTCACTCCCTCTAGCCTCTAGCTAGTATGACCTTTTCTAATATCTGGTCATGTAAAAGTAATTTATTTTCACAGCATGAATTTGTTTGTATTGCGAAATGACAGATTTTTGCCACCCACGCCTCTTTCATATTCTTGAAGATCACACACACACACACACACACACACACACACACACCACACACACACACACACACACACACACACACACACACACACACACACACACACACGCAATCTTGTTTGCTATGGCTTTCAATAAAGTGACTACTGCAAGTCACATGACCAATTTTTCTTTGCACACGGGGGAAAAACACCACAAGTTAACTGGGCCATTTGCCTTTGATTTTTATTTATTCATTTTATTTAACTATCCTATCTTTGAACATTTTACAGTTATTAGGAATACATTATGCCTATGCCTCCTGTTCTGTTGTGTCCTGGCTATTTATTTCCTATAAATGCTAAAGGCTTTGTTCTGATGCCCACCATCCAATACGGCTTTTTTTTGGTNTTATTTTCACAGCATGAATTTGTTTGTATTGCGAAATGACAGATTTTTGCCACCCACGCCTCTTTCATATTCTTGAAGATCACACACACACACACACACACACACACACACACACACACACACACACACACACACACAAAATCTTGTTTGCTATGGCTTTCAATAAAGTGACTACTGCAAGTCACATGATAAATTTTTCTTTGCACACGGGGGAAAAACACCACAAGTTAACTGGGGCTTTTGCCTTTGATTTTTATTTATTCATTTTGTTTAACTATCCTATCTTTGAACATTTTACAGTTATTAGGAATACATTATGCCTATGCCTCCTGTTCTGTTGTGTCCTGGCTATTTATTTCCTATAAATGCTAAAGGCTTTGTTCTGATGTCCACCATCCTAGAGGGTTAATGTCCAATACGGCTTTTTTTTTGTTGTGGGGGGNGGGGGGGGGGGGGGCTATTTTTCGGCTTTAAGTTGACTTTTTTCTTGGCAACTCACCCTGTGTTGGCGGTTTTTCATTTCAAAAGCTGGCAACACTGTTGATACTTTAACTTGCACTTCCGTTGTGAGGAATGTAACCAATTGTAAAAATAACAAAATCAAAGGTTTCCAGCAAGGGGTGCATGGCGGGTGTTACGAACATTGAATTATAATGATAAGTCTCTTATTAGTTACATCCTCTGCCTGAAACTTCACTGAATTGCAGCGTTCTAAGGGAACCTTTCCTGGGAACAACCAGATCCCACGCAGTCAGACTATCTGACCAGGAGTCAGTGAGTTGGTATGTCATGTTGACATGTTGTGTTGTGTCGTCATCGATGACCGAGTTGTGTTATGCCTGGTATTGGTCCCGATTATTGTGATTTATACTGATGATATGGATGTTGATAAGAAAAATGAAGCTCATTCGGAATTCCTCCTGAAAAACGTGTGGCTATCTCGAAGGACAGCACCGCAATGATAGCGATACATTTCATTTAGTCATAGACAGGTCATGGACTAGACTAGATCGATATTTCGACTATTATGGTGACATGGATTATCGGCAGTCTAACGACAGAACGACCAAATGCCAACTTCATAAATGAAAAATGAACTGGAAACGTAAATAAAACAATAATTTGTCAATCTTACCTTCGAAATATAATAGATTCTCGTGTCAATATCCATTTCCACGGAAACGCAGCTCAGAAAAGTGCACGTTACCATAGTGTTCTGATGCAGCATTCAGGACTTGTTGATTCTCTACTGGCTCTGCTGCATCACCATCTCTCTCCACATCTCCAACCTTTCCTTGCATCGCTCTAATGTAATCACCTGGTGTTAGAGAAGATGCATCAATTATGCTGGGGTTGAATGGATAAATTCCAGTCTTCTTAAGGGCTGACTGTAGATTTGTAGGTGACATTGCTTGGACATAGGCCGTGCATGCCACTCTGCAAATGGTCTTCTTGTTAAGGGTCATCCCGCTCTCCCTCATGAATGAATGGGCCAAGCTGCTGAAAATCTTGGCAAAGGGTCCGCAGCAGGCAACATCCATGGGTTGTAAAATGTGGCTGGTATGGGGTGGGAGAACAAACAAGACCACGTGATTTTCCATTCCCCAGTCTATAAGGGCAGGTGAGACATGTGATCTGTGACTGACGACTTTTCACTGCTCATCACTTGAGGCTTAATGCCTACAGGTGCAACAATGTTGGGTGGTGTGTAATCTAGCTGTATTCCTTTTTCATCCACATTGTAAATGAAGTGAGGTTTGTCTTTCAGTTTGTACTTGTCCAATATCTTGTCAAGTTTCTCAAAGTAACTAGTAATATTTTCCTTGCAACATGCCTTGGCTCTGAGATCTGTGAGGGTTCTCGGTTTCACAAGACGCAAGTTTGGCCATTGATCGAGAAAACCATAATACCATGCCCGTGATAGTGGTTGGTCTTTACTTCTTTTCCCTATGTGCATCGCATAACCTGTGCCTAGGCCAATGACATCTTTTCGTGAGCATCCATACCCAATGGCAGCAAGCTCCTCAGTGTGTTTTGCAAGCCGCTGCTCCTCCTCAAGAGAAAAAAGAGGTAGTGCTCCAGATTTCGTAGCTTCGGCATCAACTCTCCCACTTGCTCTGTACTGGAGAGTGGACCTCGGAATGCTATAAAGTTGTGCAGCTTTATTTACGCTGATCTTATCATTTAAGACCGCATCATATGCGGCAGTCATTTTGCAGGTGAGTAAGATCTGTATGTTGAAGGTCGGGATCCAGTGGTGATACCCTGCAAGTGTGTATTGGTGTATTGGTGAGTGTCAATATCTTGAAAGTATACAGAGGATTTTATGATGCTTGCTTTTGTTTACATTTTCTTGCATACATTTCAGCTGATATTTTTTTTACATCATAACTGTTCATCTTAGTATAAGCCTACTTTCTTTGCTCAGTGATACTGATGTTAATGGTAGTGGTGACAAGTGGTGACAATTATGGGATAGTTGTCTATTGTGAGTTGGCTGCTGCTACTGGCGTCCATGATGACAATGAGAGGATGATAATATAATGATGCATATTTCCTGTTCAATTAGTTTATTCAGACACAGTGATGATAATTAAATTGTAATGGTGATGATGATGGTGACATTTATTATGTTTATAAATACAAAGATGGAAGATTAATTTTATTTAAAATTTTATTAAACCACATGAAAAAACAATGGAAACAGACATAGTGATGAGGGAGAAAGACTATATGTGCTATCACAAAACAAAGAGGTACCTAAGCAACATAGTAACTTCAACACACTCTAGATGATATCATGCGTTATCGGGAATTCCCGATACGATGTCATGGTGACGAGAGAGCCCCTAGCAGACGATATGGGTAAGAACCAACAGACTTAAGACTGTTAAATTCTCTAAAATGGTCAGTTTAATCAAGCTTAAAAAAGTTTTAACTAAAAGCTTATGAAAATGCCCACCTAAATTTGCAGTTCTTGAAACCCTTACCAAGTTCAGTTTGATACGTAACATCGTTGATGTTCAGAGTCTGGAAACACTAACGGATACGAAACTTGTGCCGTCTGACTGCCAACGACGACCCAAGGGAAGTAATTCACGAAAGATACGCATTGACGAAAATGAATGACTGCCGATAATACATGTCGCGTCCATAAATCAGTGCTGTTGTTAGAGAAAGCCAAACATGTTCTTAACTACTGGTGTTAGCTGACAACGGCTTTCTCTAACAACATTACCGATTTAGTTGAAATATCGATCTAGTCCATGACCTGTCTATGACTAAATGAACTGTATCATTATCGTTGCGGTGCTGTCCTTCGAGATAGCCCTGACCACGTGCTATGCAGCTTGCTTGGTTGTATGAATGACCTAAATTTATTTTAGAATCATGTTACAGCCACTGGCGCTTATTGCCTATTGCCTGGCTGTCAGCTGACCAATGTAAACAATGCCATTGTATTGGAAAGGATTTTCGCAGACAACAACCCCCGAAAAAAGAACATACAAAAGATATATGTATACCCTACCCCTAACACTAACCCTACCCCTTACCCCTAACCCTACCCCTACCCCTAACCCTAACCTTAACCTTACCACTAACCCTAACTCCTAATCCTAACCCTAACCAACGGGTTGTTGCCTGCAGAAATCTTGCCATGTATTGGACTGGCAGGCAAAAATCCATGTTTGCGTATGAAAACAGCTGCATATCTACTAAAAGCATTTTATTTTTTGTATAGGAAATTGGACCGTGCATATTGCCATTGGAGAGTATTTTTTATTTAATGTGTACTCATTTTTTTGTGTGTTAGCAAAGGCTTAATTTCATAATGCAATCCCTGTAGATTAAAGCAAACACACATACAATTAGGTTGATGTAATCTTGAAAAATCAATGTGGAGGAGGATTGGGGGAAGAGAGGCAACTTTAGTCACATGCTGACAAAACACTCAGCTGTCACACTAATCTTTATATGGGGAGTGGGATAGGATAGGAGGAGACAGGAGGGAGTAATGCGTAGTACTGTGTTAGCCATCTAATCGGACTGTAATGAACGGTGAATTGTAAACAGAGGCGATAACACTCCCTTTTATAGGTATGAAGATGCCATTGTTTTTTTCGCTGTTGGCTATATTAGGTTTTACACCTCTCATTAACTTATCCTGTGGTCCTGTGTCAAAATACTTTCCAGACATGTTGTTTAGCTCTTCCTCCAAATTTTCTTTCTTAAAGTAGGACACGCACATAAAAAATAATTTTCTGTTTTTCAATACTCTTTCTCTCTAAAAATTATCTATGTGCTCACAGAGTCAATTTTGCGAAGAAAGAGCATTGTTCTGTTACCATGCGTGTATGTAATATGACGCAATAAGGAGAGCTAGAGTTACCAGGTTTGGCCCTTGCGTCCAGAATTATTCCCCTTCCCCGATCAGCAGAGGCCTGTGGCAAAAAAGCTGACGTCACTTACGTTCATGCAGCTATGACATCTCTACCTGACAATGTATTACAGCTGTATTCAGCTTTTAATTAAGGTTCTGGTATTCCAAATTCAAACGTAAAGTTTGATAGTGTAAACCAGAAATAGTATTCTGCATTTTTATTGCCTCAGTGTGATTTTGTTTGGCATATCTACTGTTCACAGAGCAATTAAAACATTCATACCAACATGCTATCACCCGTCCGCAGAGCACTGGCTAGACAGCCTGGCCATGTGGCAAGAACGTATTTACGTAAGCTTATGGCCGCCATGCGGACAATGGTTGTAACAATTCGGACTTTAGATAATGTAACCCTGTGGGTTGTCTGTGGCCAGCAGAGGCGTTATATCATTATGACAGACACATGAAAGACTGTTTTATTGGAATAATAGGGTATCGTATGATTTAATATGGTCGTAAAACAGTGCAGTCTTCCTTTAAGGCATGAAGATGCCAGTGTTTTTTTCACTGTTGGCTGTATTAGATTTTACACCTCTCATTAACTTATCCTGGGGTCCCATGTAAAAATACTTTCCACTAATTCCAGAGATGTTGTTTAGCTCTTCCTCCAAATTTTGACACAAAGAAAAATGCCCCTAAACCTGTTAGCTTTTGAGAGCTTAGTCAGTGAAGCCTAATGTTTTAGACCTTTTCACTCAGTAAACAGGGTAACCTTACCCATCTAACAACAACTACAAATTTTATACTTGAGTGACTAAACCTCACCTATTCTGAGTCTACACATGTATTTGCACCTATCTAAGCCTTTGAAATTAAAATCCAACCCCTTTCACCCCTCCCCATGGCCTGTTTACTGATTTTATAGGGACTATTTAAAATTGAATACCAAAATGCCAGGTGCTATTGGCATCTTCATACCTATAGGCTGGCACAAAAATGGCCGGTTTCTCAACCCATCATCAGTCTTCCTTTGTTTCTCATGTAATAACATAACATCTTACTTCTAATCGGGGGAAACAGTCTCACAGCACAGCAAAATAACGTAATACACTAGCATAACAATCAATACAGTGCTTCCATACATTTCACTTCTTGCTCATAAGGATGTGTGTTTGGTTTTTAATATTAAAGCTGAGAATGACTGTGAACAAGCATACTTGTTTGATAGTTCATTTGTTTTAACAATTTCTATAGTGCGTTAGGGGTTATAATCCATGCTAGGAACTTCATTATTATGAGAAAAATTATTTGTAAATAGTGTTTCAGTCATCCTAGTTAAGACTAAGAGTGTCTTTTCTTGAAAATCAGTAATTCCGTTGAATATCTATTCCATTTTTTCTGGTATGTGAATGAATGTAGTGTTTACATCATGAGCACGAGCATAGTAGCATCCCATTTTTTTAATAAGGGTATTAGTTTTTCCACCTGATGGTGAGAAGTGTTATGACCTGTTGCCAGGATACATCATATGGCTGCATAAATACGATTGCTGCAGGTAGAGGTTGATTGAGCGATGCATAAATTTTAATATACTATTGGCGCACTAAACAGTAGCAAGTGCATGGTAGTAGTAGTAGTATGTACTATCACCGCATCATCAGGGTTAAGTCACAGTTACAGCTTGATCCAGATCTAGATTCAGAGATCTGCTGATCTAGAGCCATTCAGCAGTTCAGGAGTATTTAGACTAGACTAGAGTATTTATTCCTAAAATTTGGCCAGACATTTACATTAAACCCTTCACTTACAGTCTGAAGTGGTCCTCAGTTAGGTTGTAAGCACCAAGCTTGAGACAAAACACATCAGTGGTTTTTTTTCAAACCTTGCTTTGTCTCATAAGCATGTTAAGAAACATCGTTTTCATTGCACTTTCAACCACTCTTCCATGCTTGTCAAAAGTATTAACCCATGCGCCAGTGATCGACTTTTAGATACGTACTCTGGCGATCGGGTGTTATATGACCAGATCACTCACATAGAGCCATTGGTGATTGGATGTTATATGACCCGATAACTCTTTTGAGGATGATTGGGTCTTATAAAATCAGAATGTGTTGTCTACAAACCTTTATGCTGATTACACACAGTAGTTATTTACAGTATAGCCTTTTAGACTATTGGGTATAAATATGACTACATCCAGATTAGCAAAGTTGGATGTTATTTTGTCCTTTTTTGGAGAAAGAAGGTTGATTACTCTTTAGATTACTTCTATTTATCATACTGTAAGCATAAATTAATATAGGTAGGCCCATGTTTTGTATAGTTTACGCCTGGGGCCATCGACCTGGAGGATACTTACAAAAAAATGGACTTCGAGACTTCATGGATTGCAATATCAATATATGTGGACGGGGATACATGGCTTGTGAACTGCGTTGCAGCTCATCTGATGGAGAGAAAAGTTCGCCTTCTGTTGGGATCATGGACATCTGAATCCATAATATGTATGTCCACGATTGCCTCAAGGATATCCTCTTTCACCTGTGCTATTCCACTTCTACACTGCCATGGTGACAAGGATTCAGTGTAATGGTCCAGGAAGGACATTAACATTTGTAGACGATATCCTCATATATTATAAGACTGACCCAGATAGACAGGAGATGGTCTCAAGCATTCACAAAACGATGCACGCCACCGCTTAGTGGAGTGATGAATCCAGCTCACAAGACAACCTGCAAATGTTGTGGTGCTCTTTAAATAGTCACATAGTCTTGGCTGATCTCCCCGTCATCACCTTTCAGGGACATAACATAGAAGATGCAACAGAATTAATTATCTTGGGGTGGCCTTTGATTGCAGCCGGTTTGTATAGGCACCATAGGGAGCAAATAATTCAGAGATGCAAGCGAGTTATGGCAACGCTGAAATCAATAGCAGCTGTGAACCTGGAATAGAGTCGACTGGCTCTTCTGCACCATCAGTTGGTCTGAGCGTTGGTCAGTTATGGCCTTGGATTCCTCACGCTGTCGCCACCACAGTGTGATCGACTGGAATATATCCAGAATGAAGGTATGCACATCGTTTGGGTGCATTAGAGAAACCCTTATTGCGACAGTGAGACACATATGAGACATGTGTCAATAAAATCTAGACACGTTTGCCAAGGTCAAGGCTAAAATGAGTAGTGGAGGACAAGAGGCATCCACTACATGAAAACACTGCTGCTGACATCAACAGCACAAGATTTAAGAGAAGGATCTATTGTCCAGGACATGCTGGGGTCCATGATAATGAAAGGACTGATTGGCTGGTGGCTGATGCCTCTGTGGTGGGGACATTACAGATGGATAAAGCAGACATAGTAAAGTCACTGAAAGATCGCCTGTCATCTGCAGACATATCAATCGAGGATGCTATGGCCCTCAGACTGCAAGAGTTTGTGATTACAAGAGGGCCAGGTCAAAGGAATGGTGACAGTGAGGAAGAGGAGGGTACACTTGGTACACACAGGGCTACTGGCACCGTTGGCATCTACACCACAAGTCATTTGCTGCTGAGGACTGAGCACGTATGGTCTCCCCAGAGTACAAAGATATCAGTTCTGCAACTCAGTAACTAGTTTAAGCCTCCTATCAATATGATGACAGTTAGCATGTGGCCTAAATGAGCTTGCGACTATACATCTGAGTCTAGTATTCAAATACTCTTATCGTATACGATTAATCTGAGGGTGTTAAGATCCCTTGTCCTTATATGTGTGGGTGAGGTTTGAGTGGGGTGATGTTTTTATGTGGTAGATCTATCATCATACATTAATTATGTTGCTAGAGGACAGCACAACACCCAACTAACATATAACGTAAACCCTCAAATCCTTTGACTTATGGCATTTATAAGAATGATCAAGATACTGAAACTATGATGGTCCTACCCTGGTTCAGGAATACCTCTTTTAAGTGACAAATCTTCTATTACAGTATCTCATCTTCGTCATTTTTGCCTACCCTTCAATTTCATCTATGACTTTCCTAATAACTGTTAAAAATGTTTTCTTTTCTCCATTTTGTGGATCAAAATTTAGAGACCAACAACTTTGCCAGGACAAGAAGCAGCTAATCCTGATTTTGTTAAGTAATGCATCAACAATCATATTAAAAGCCAAAATAATATTGGAACCCGTGAAATAATAGTCAGAGGGATGGAATTTCCTGTCTTTGCTATATAATGACTTTAGCAGCAACAAGAAGAAAATCCCAACCACCTGTGGCTCTTGAAAGTGATCAGGTCTTATATGACCTGATCACCAACAAGGGGGCGTTGTGGTCAGGATGTGATGGTCCCTCATTAACTTATGAGTGGAATTGACTGATTTTTTGCAGGTCACGAGGAAAATGATTTTTAGGAAAAGTCTTGAAATTTCAGATCCAAGAAGTGATTTTTTACAGAATCACACCTATTTTAAGATATCCCCAGGTTGTATAAGACCCGATAACTGCCACACGGGTTAAATTAAATGAAAGCTGAGCTGTCCTCGAGATCAAAATAAACCCTATGACACCTTATTATTCAAATAAAGAAGTCTTTCAAATCAACATGATGTAATGCCTCTGCCTGTCATTGACAACCCACACAATTACATTATGCAAAGGTTGAATTTTTATATCCACTGATTATGTGACAGTTATAAGCTTACATCAAATAGGATGAAAGTGTGGGACCGTGAGAAATGACTGAGTTTGAACCATTGTCTGGGAATTTCTGGAGTGGTGTCCCTTTGCTGTCCTGAACAACGAAACGAAGAAGGGAGTAGTAAGCATGTAAACTTCAAAATAGATAGCCCCAAGGAGGGCGGTGCGCTTTTAGTGAACATCGTTTGAAGGTTCAGCAAACTGTTGTCGCGAGAGCCAGCTCCTTTCTTCACCTCACCAAGAACTGCACTTTGTTCGCCCACTGCTACCGGAGTTTACTGGCACATGGAGAAAGTCACCCCACCTTGCCGCACCCTCTCTATCTTTCCACCGGTCTAGAGAGAAACAAAAAAGACGAGAGATTGTTGATGGTTTAGCTCACTAGGAAATTCTGGGAGTATTATCCCTTGTTGAACGAAAATAGATAAGGAAATGAACGCTATACCTGCAAAACCGATAATCCCAGCAAGGATGGCCTTTTGTGATATCAGTGGAAGTAGCAAAGCACCGAAAAATCCCTGTTTCTTTTTTTTTATCTGCACAAAATGGGGATTGCCAACAAAAATTCATAGGCACATGTAGAAATGAAGAATGAGAGGATGCCTACTTGCATTTCTTGCCTTACAGGCTTACATGTGAATTGCAGTTTTGCCTGTCTGAATTTCTTGATTTGAAATTTTCAGCACCAATCTTGCCATGACAAATGACGTAAGTCTTTTCATTTTACTATCCTTTTAGTTTCTGCTTTAATGTTTGCAAAAATGAAATCAGGTTCTCAAAAGTTTCATTTGAGAAATGCATTTGCCTTTGTTTTCTTTTATTTCCCTAATCTCTATAATTTGTGAAGGCTTGCTGCATAAACGAGTTTCCACATACTGTAATTATAAAGGAAGTAATTATTTCATAAGAAGCAGTGGGAATCTTATTCCTGTGGTGGAGAGTGAGGTAGACACTAATTATAGGTGTTCTAAATATTGTTTCTCTTTTAGTGGCATGGACATTTGTCTCTCGGAGAACCTCCTTGCAACACTGGTGCATTGTATACGGGATACATGCAGGAAGCATATCAAGTGTGAAGAGTTCACAGCAGTCAGTGGTTTCTTGTGCTTTGATATTGATGGCAAGATACAACGTCGCTTTGTCCTCAGTGAGCTTATCAACAAGGCAAATACTGGAGATGGACATAGTGCCTGCCTCAAGGTGAGAAGTGTTTTATGAAGAGCCAGAGGACATCCATGTCCCCTTTGACAAAAAAGACCAAATGCATTTTTTTTTCTTGAAAAGTTACTAATGATGTCAGACAAAAATAAAATATTTTGGCCCAGGTCCCTTGACAGCCTCATAGCCAGGCAGGGGTCCTACGGGGGAGACTGCAGGGCCAGGGGCATCAACACATTGGAGGGACACTAGAAACAGTACAGTACAGTACAGCCATACTAAGAGGATGCAGCAACCATCTCTTACATAACAAATAATGCACTAACCAGCAACTACAGGTGTAGGGTCTAACTATAACAATGCTGTCATAGAAAGGCCCCCTCACAGTATTTGGCTCATTTCTTAGGATTAAAACATGACAGCGAAAACATACTTTGTAGTGGACGCCTCGTTAGGAGGCAGGGCTTGGGGTATAGCGCTCCACCCCTGGGACCCATCAGAGCTAGGGCTTTAGAGATAGGACTTTACTAATAACTTAACACATGGTGGTGTTCTTAGGGGAATCAGGGATTCATCTCCCCCTGAAGATAGATATATATATATTTGATTGTCAAATGGGGAAAGAAGGAAGTAACCATAAAAAAAAAAAACCAAACAAATCTTAAGACAGTATCTTTGCTCCACAGTATGAAAGACTAAGCACTAACCAACACCGAAGCGCCAATCGGAAAGGAGCGGGAACAAAAAAAAATATACATATATATGTATGTATTTTAGCCCTAGTCAGGGTAGCTGTTTGATGCTGCGGAGTGAGTTTCATGCCATCTAACATGTTTTGTAAGCCACTGGTTAGACTTTGACATGAATAATGTGCATTGCATTGTGGAAAACCTGCCGAGTTGGCAAGCAATAGCTTTGTTTGAAAATCAGCAGTTTTTTTTATTCTTTGTAGCTTTATTTTATTACAAAATTTGCATACAGGTACATGTCTATTATGGCAAGTGTGATCAATGATAATGATGGTGATGGTGATACTGAAATGAATCATACTGAAATTACTGTCACAGCAAATTCCTGAGTTTATTAGTACATCATATTTGTAAGCTTCTATCAACTTCTACATTTAAACAAGTCATGAATCCAGAACTTTACTGGAATGGGATTTCTACTTCTGCTATGTTCTTAGTTGACATTTTTTCATTATTTGAAAGAGGAAATGATGATGATGATGGAGACGATAATGATGAAGATTATGATGATGATAATGATTCTATTGATAAAGGCCTTAGAGCTGAAACGTATAGATATAATTTTTGGTCTTAATTCTTTACTAGATTTTTAATAAATTCCTTGAATTAAAGTTGAGCTTTTAATTTTTCTGAATTTTAAATGATGATGATAATGATGCTGATGATGGTTCATAAATCAGTGTTTACAAGCAAGACGCTGCATATATTTGTAGTGACTCAAAGCATTTCTACACCATTTCCTTGATCCTGCTCTCCTCACTCTTGTCTGCCCATCATTGCAGTCGCCAGTTATTCAGTGCCAAGTAGGTGTTTGGCCTCTCGTTCCTGTGACATACCAGTCCTGTAGCTGTTCAAGTTCATAATCATATTTCATTATGATTTTATCTGTCTGTGCCACAATGCTGAATACTCTGTGGTCTTGTAGTGCTCTCATGATGTAATCGTTCCTACTTTTGTCTAAGAGTTCTTTCCTTTGCGTTTGGTGACAACTTCACTATGTAGTCCGCATGCACTTTTCTCTGTTCAGTATCGCCGAGGTTTGAAAAATCGTGGTCCGCGTTACATTTATACCTTAACTGTGTGTCAGACTGTTTGATAAAGGACTGTTCTGCTATCTTCTTTTCCTGAAGCTGCGTTGTTTTCACATGTGGAGGTGAATCTTGAGCATGTCTTTTAATAGTATGTGTGTACCTGGGTGACGTCAGCAGTGATGAATCTTGGCCACTGTCCCTTGCTTTCAGTGATTTGCTTGCATGTGCAATAGGCATTGATTGACCAAAAGTGGACAAAGATGCTTGTATTAATGCCTGCTGGAGTTCTCGAACGATGTTTATTCGCTGCTGGTCTCGTCTTAGCCACGAGGGTGGTTTCTGGTGCCACTGACCAGGAGTTACAATGTGATCTGCCGTTTCCTTATCATGGCCTGCCATTGAGTCGTTGAATCATAAAGCAACAGACGTGCATTGCGGATTGCTGGCAATTTTGTAGGAGGACGGGTGTCTGTCTTGCAAAAGTCTGTTGATCACAGTTTCTATTGTTGTAGGCAGTCCTTCAACAGGCATGATTACTTCTGATAAAGTGGAGCCACTTCTCTCCTTCCTAACTGCTAACAAACGCATCCGTCCTGGTCGCCCGCTGGAAGTCTTCCTCAAAATCAGCATAGTTGATTTGAATATTATATGAGATGCGCTTAACTCACTGGAGACTAACGACGTGTATACACGTCGTCTGCCATTATTCGCTTGGTGACTGACGACGTGTATACACGTCCTACAGAATTAATTATCTGTAAGCAAATCCAGTCCTTGTGTTTGCTCGTAAATATTGTACAACTGTTCTATGAGTATGTTTACACAATTTTCTTGCGTATTTCGTCACTTCCCGTTTGGAGAACGCGAAGCATTTTTCGAAATTCAAACCGATCGTTTTATCCCAAAATGTCTCGACGGCAGCTCAGATCAGCAAGAGAAGTGGTAGAAGAGTTCATGGCAGATGGCTCTGACATTGAGTCTACCGACTCAGAACTTGAGAATTTGAATAATCATGATGAGGACAGTGATTCTGAACTTTCCTTTGTACCCTTACGACCTGCATTAAGGCAAAACAAGCGAGGTGGTCCATCTACATCTGCATTTTATATAGGTCACAAAATTAATTTTCCAGAAAAAACTACTGTATGCATCAAAAACCTGATTTCATATTTTGTTAGAACTCATGTTTATCTTATTATGTGCAAAAAATCATATAAAAGTATCAACTTTTACACATGCAGTGATGTTTTGAAAACAGCCCAAAATCCTCAGTCCCAGTGGGGTGGCAGCCATTTTTAGATCAGTCCCAGCAGTACTGACTGCCAGAAATAGGTCAGTCTCCAGTGAGTTAAGATGTATAGCACAAATGAAAGATAATTTTATCTTCCTGGTTATGTGCAGTGGTAATATTTTGATTCCCTGTTTCAATTTCCTCCAGGCTCGTGACTGGCAAAATCTCAGCAGAAGCCTGAAGGCTTGTCCCAATGTGTGGAGATCAAACTGGAGACGGGCTAGTAAAGCTAGATCACCCTCAGCATTATTGCATCGAAGTAAGGATGATCGGGGATGCCGTGGTTTATCCCAGCAGGGAAATTTTGGCAACAATAACAGAAGTAAGAACAGACCCGTGGCAAAAGGTTCATGCGGTCTGAGTAGCCCTTTCCAGGTGTCTGGCTCCAGAAATAAAGCAAGCAACAGGACGTTTACGTTAGAGGATGTTCTAGTTACAGAGAAAGCTGAACTGCTGCCTGTGCATAATATTTCCACTGCCACCATCAGCATAGCCAGTAAGCTGAGTTCTCCAAGACAGCTAGTGTGCTCACCAGATTCTCCTTACTGCAGGGACACCTCTACAGACTTTGATAGCAGCCCAAGCTCACCGTGTCTTACCTATCCCATGGGTTCAACATTTCAAGGTAGTCCTGTGATACCACTATATAGAAAAAGTCACCCTGGCTCACCACAGTCTAGCAATGCTCTGTGCACATCAAAGCTTGACAAAGAGCTATGTCCACATACCAAGAATGATACACAGAGCTACACATGGTTTGAAAACTGTGAGAATAAGAGATTAAATAAAGGCCAGAGTGCCATGTGTTTCAGAGGTAGAACCTTCACTCAGGCAAGCCCACAATCCCAGGTCAATCTCAGAGATCATGCCCTGGCATCAAATGCCAGGAAAACGTATTCATTGAAAAGCTGCAGTAGATCAAACCAAACATTGAAAACGTTTGGAAATGAGAAAAACCTTGATACTTCAAAAAGTAATTTGGCAAAGCGAAATCATGTACCAGCCTTATCTTTAGACAGTGAGAGCTCTGATGAATGCATTGGTTCAATACGTCCCCTCTACCTTGTCCAGCACAATGATGAACTACTTTTGCCATGTCCAAACCTCAGTGAAAAGCTTCACAAGTACACAACAGCTACTCCGAACAATGAAATGCAAAATTTAATAAATCAGAAGAATGAAGAAAAAATGGTGGGCACATCTCCTCCGAAACTGTCCTCTCTGATAAACTCTGTTATTGGTGTCCTGTCTACTTCCAGTCCTAAATATCAGCAAAATGAATCCAACAACACTGATGCTGGTCTGGTGGATTTGGATACGGACAAACTGGAAAAGGCCGACAGATTCAGCCTGTCAGCTGACAGTGCAACTACACTGAACACAGTTAGCAGTCTGGAAGTTGACTCACCACAATCATATAGTCATCACAGTGGTGAAAAAGTTTCAGCTGACATGACGGAAGAGGAAACAGTATTATTGTCCAACAAAGATGGACTAAGTGACACATGCCCAGTGAATAAACAAAGTAAGTATGGAGTATGACTACAATAAATTCTTCATATTCCTGTGGCAGGATTAAATTTTATCTTTGATGACCAACTATCTGAATTTTCAGTGGGACCAGCCATGACTTGAAACCTAATTTTCCAAAGCATACAATTTTTAAGCTGAAACTCTTCGTATCATCGTTGTTATGTCAATTCTGTTTCCATAAGTTCGTTGGTTTTTTTTAAAAAATAAATGAATTTTTTGTGACTTTAAGTTATTGAGTTGTGTGAAACTTTACTCACCAACCTCTTTACTCATATAGTATGCCACCCATGTCATGCAGTGTTTGATTACTTTCTTGACATTTCTGTGAGTGTGATATTACAAGTTTTTTAAAAGCAAACTAGACTCTGGGAAAATTTNCAATCAATCAATCAATCAACCAATCAATCAACCAATCAATCAACCAACCAATCAATCAATCAATCCATCAATCAATCAATCAATCAATCAGCGAGTCAATCATTCAGTCATCTAACTAGTCGCTCGGTCAGTCAAATAGGGAAACAAAACATTATCTTGTCAAGCAATAGGAAAATTCGTAATACACACTCTCAAATATAGTGGAACATTCAGTCAAACCATTACTGATTCAATAAATCAAACAAACAACTAATCAACTGTTCGGTCGGTTAACAGTCGGTAGTACAATCAATCAATCGAACAATCAGTCGATCCACCAACCGATCAGACGGACGTCAAACCTATCAATCAGTCAGACAATCAGCGGGTTATTCAGCTTAAGAAAAAATAGTTCCAAGGATATTCCAATCAAGCAATCATCCAATCAGTGAGTCAATCAATCACTCAGTCAGTCAAGGAATCGTGAAATTAAACAGTTAATCAGTCTCCTCATTCAATTTATAATTCGATCTTTCAACCCTGGAAAATGCAAAAATACTTATTTTTTTCAGTTACAGCCCATCGTTAACTGGACATCGATTATGGTATGATTCTTTATCAAAACGAAGGAGGATTGCCATTTCATCAGCAGCTCTGTAATATCTGAATTTTCAGTGGGACCAGCCATGACTTGAAACCTAATTTTCCAAAGCATACAAGTTTTAAGCTGAAACTCTTCGTATCATCGCTGTAATGTCAAGTCTGTTTCCATAAGTTCGTTGGTTGTTTTTTTTTTAAATAAATGAATTTTTTGTGACTTTAAGTTGTTGAGTTGTGTGAAACTTTACTCACCAACCTCTTTACTCATATAGTATGCCACCCATGTCACGCAGTGTTTGATTACTTTCTTGACATTTCTGTGAGTGTGATATTACAAGTTTTTTAAAAGCAAACTAGACTCTGGGAAAATTTTGGTGTGGGGGATGACAGTCATGCATAAAGAATATGAGCTGTTTGTTTCCTTTATTGGCAGGCAAGATTTCAGTAAAAGTCATTGTCAAGGAATTTCTGGAATGGCACCCCTCACTGTGCTGAACACGAGATGAAGGAAGGAGCTAGTTACATATAAACTCCAGACTGATAGTCCCAGGGAGGGTGATGTCCTTTTTGTGAACTATCATTTGAAGTTTTAGTAAACTGAGTTGTGAAGATTGCCAGCTTTTTTTTTGCGCCTCACTAAGAACTGCACCTTGTTTGGCATGTGTGGGGTTGCCGACCCAAGATTCCCAGACACATGGAGAAATCAACCCCTCCCCTCACTCTGTTGGCACTTCCTATCTTTCCAACAGTCTACACTTCTGTCAATGTATTTTCAGCATCCCTCTTCATCAAAGATACAAAAGGAATAATGCTCATGGCTTTGTGATGAAGAACCCCCCATTATTTTGTTGGTCCCTGATGCTGGAGATGATAAGGATATAGTGTTTTTTCTATCACACCCTTTGAAAACAGTAAGCTAAAAGAAAATACCAGCTCTTGGAAAGTTGTTTAAACAGTGAGTTATAGGTTCTTAGCCAGTCTGTGAGAACAGAACTATCCTATTACAGAATAAAACTTCCCATCAACTGCTATCTTGAAATCTGGGATGTTCACAAAGGTGTTTCGTTAATAATTTTATTGGAACCCACCCATCAGACCAAGCTGAGAAGGCTGTATTACCAGGAGTTTTGTGTTATCCGCATTGTTCTTTATAAGAAACAAAGCTGTTGGGACTTGAAGGAGAGAATGCTAAAGAAGGGATTGTGTTAAAGTGAAAGAGCCCAGTTTACTCTTTTCATGTACTGAAAAACATTAGAAAATGCAAGTGCATATATATATTATAAATATTCTGTATGTACTACACTTTCTTCTTCTTCTGTGTACTCTCTTATGCCTTCATGTTTGTTCTGCTTGTAAAAATAATGATCCTCAGCATGTCCAAGAAGGGTTCCTCACATATATATCTCAACTGTTTGTTTTTCATTGTGTCCCAAATAGGATCAAGAGTGTTTAAGTTACTGAGACTCTTCAGCAGAGGTAAGGTTAGTTTAAGTGTTAATGCATGCTTTTGATGTCATGTTTCTCATAGGATTTCCACAATGCTGTCAAGTGATAATGACAGTCAGCCTTTCTTTCTCTACCCTCTTTCAGTTATCATAGAGGCAGTTCTTCTCAGATGGAAGAGCATCTGTGGTTGGATGAGCACGGAAAGCCCTTCTTATTCAGATTTCAGCTCGCTGTGAAAATGATTACTAACAAGACAATTTATTTTGACATCTTTTGTTGCTATTATGTTGAAGATACAACTTGTCAGCATAATTGTGTGTGTGTGTTGAGGGGGGCAGGGGAAGGGGAGCTAAACACTCTGAAAAGACAAAATATGCTATAAAAAAAACATGACATCAACATTTATACGTTGATTAAAAATGTAGATGATTCCATGGAAAACTCAACAAGAAGGGAAATTATTTTTTTATTGTGATACAAAACATATGTTAGTTTCGTTTTAACTGGTAGGCAATCCTGAGGTATCATCCATGATTGTACTAAATGTGACTGAAGCAACTGTTGATTTTGCATTAAGACTTGAGCCCAAATGATGGGAAAGAGAAGGTGTACATGCTTGCTTAAGTGGGGAGGGGGAAGGGTCAAGCTTATTGTACAATAGTTCATCAGCAAATTGGGGGCATTTGAATTAAGCTTAGGCTCTCACACTGCATTATCCACCAAACTGGAGGGGAAATAGAACCCAGGTAACTACATTTCATTTAAATCAGCATTAATAGTTATCTGAGGCATAAGAGTGTATTACATCCATGAGGTAATCACCCTACGGTCATAGCTTTGTATTATTTTGTCCGTTTATGGAGTCCAGGCATGATTATTCTTTACATGTACTTACATTCAGCTACAGTATAGACTTGTAATAGACATTCAGATTGGCTGGTTTGTTTATGGAACATAGCAGTTTGGGGGCAGTTAACGCTATTTAGATGATACGTCATAAAATTCAATTTTTCAAATATTCACCTTCACGTTGTCTTTGGGCAAACATTGTGCCGACAGTAATGAAGGGAAACTTGTCTTTTCAAGTCTCATTTTGTTTATTTATGCACTCTTAATGTATCTAAGATAATTTCACAGAGTTGTCGGTTCAATACCTTCCTATAAATGTTGTAGATAAAGTATCAAATGAATGTGATTGTAATCATTTCCACAAGGGAGTGTATTTAATTTTGCTGTAAAAGTTTTAAGTTTGGGTTTACAGATCCAAACTTGAAGGATTTGAATGTGCTGTCATGTTTTGTAAAAGAGTTTCAGAGATAGATTGCTTACAACTTATAAAATCTATAGGACTAAAATCTCAGACTTCTTTACCATACACTTCATTACACTAAAGATTCTTAATCACTCTAAAACGGCTGACTGGTTCAATGTTTCCTCAACTGACAGTTTGCTGATGACTTGTTTCTTGTGCAGATATTGGATTACCAGACATCACATTGGTGGACCTTTAATTGATGGACAGTTCCTCAAATAGACATTCTTTCTTTTTTCTTACACCTGGACACCCCATTCCACATGTCAATTCCTGTCTTTAAGAGCTAAGATACTTGGTTACTTGGATCCCACTTTTAAACTGTTTTCATTTCCAGCTGTGCAGAACTTATGACCCTTACGAATTTTGCATATATTAGAGCAAGTGTGTTCTGTTTTCTCACCTTGTTCAGCACAGCACTCTCTCAGCTTTAGTCTACCCATTTTTTTTTTAACTTGCCTGTCTGTGTGCAGGAAACAAATTTCACCATACATGAACTTAGTCATGAAACTTACTGTTAATTCCAGATGGAAGCTGTGCGCCTGGCCATGAACGTTTAAGAAAGAGGAATGACTCCTTTACCAGCCTGAGGAGCTGGTCTTCAGTGAAGTCTTTTATTGCCTCAACATCTAAAGATGCCAACAACAGAAAGAAGCTCACAGCAAGGAAGCAAGGACAGTGAATGGCATCCTTGTAGAACATTATAGAACAAAAACAACAGAAATAGAGATAGGAAGTCTCATCTTTGCAGAGATAGAAGGGCTAGTAAGTTTGCTTAAATTTTGTGAATCACAGTATGTGGAACTGATTTGACCCACACTTTGGCTTTTTATTAATATTTGTTCCTCTGGTCACAAATTTTGAAATAAAATAACTTTATGTTTATGATTGGTGTGCCTGGCCATGAATGTTTAAGAAAAAGGAACAACTCCTTTTACCAGCCTAAGCAGTTGGTCTTCAGTGAAGTCTTCGATTGCTTCAACATCTAATGTTGCCAACAAGAGAGAGAGGATCAGAGCAATGAAACAAATACAATGAATGGCATTCTTATAGAACAGTATAGCACAAACACAACAGAGTTAGAAATGTAAAGAAGGTTTCATCTCTGCATAGGAAGTATAAGGGCTGATAGTGATAAGTGCCTTTGTGAAATATAAATGTGGAACTGATTTGAAACCACACTTTATAATATTATTAGAATTTGTTTCTCTAGTCACACATGTTGATATAAAATAAATTCTTATTTAATATTGGTGGTTTACACAATAGAAGTGATTAATTGAAAATCCCTGTTTTATCCTACAGTGTTCCAAGAAGTAAAGGAGAGTAAAGCATGCTCTTAAAGTTTGAGTTGCTTTCTTTTGTTGTGCTGTTGAGTCGCTCCCAGACGAGCTTTTTGGTAGAAGGATTTCATTCTGGTTTAGTAATGTTTCATGAGATTCACATACTGTATTTATGCCAGAGGGGAAAACAAGGACAAAATCTGTGGTCAGTAGTTCCAGGCATGTTTGATGTCAAGAGAATACAGTATATGAATATATGTAACTTGGTCTTAAATTATTACATAATGTGAAATTGTGCTGTGAATTTCTGGGCAAATGTTATAACTGCTTTATAAGGAAACACAGCTATATGGAATTTGAGTATTTCCAAATTAAATATAAATGTTACTGCTTAAGTAGCCAGGGTTGTGGTGAGAAAATGAAATATTCTTAAACTTTAACCATTACAGTGAATTAAGAGATTATTGTCTGTCTTCCTCTCACAATGTTCAAGATGAGTGTACTAGACAATATCAAATTATGGTTGCACATACATTTTCATTCAAGATATACAAAAAAAAATGGAGAACAAAACTGGATGATTATACTGGACTTGTTTAAAACAAGGATGTAAGTCATGAAATTACATAATAACTTGAGGGGTACCTGTGCAAAGACTAACTCAAAATTTTATGAATTTTACTTTTTTGTATATTCTGTTTCGTCTTTGTGTTCTGCATGCTTCTGTGAAGTCCATATCCGAATATCTCAAGTAATGACCTAATTATTGATTAGGTTGCAAAAACCGTAACATAGATTGCTGTTAATGATGCCTGTGCAAAAGCCGTATCGTGAAATACAGTGACAAAGAGATGTGTAGTTGGCATTTCCATGACCGCGAAAAGGCCGTATCTTATGTTACGGCTTTTGGGCAGGCTCAAACTCTTAATATAGCGAAACCTGCCCGCACAAAAGCCTTACCTCGTGTTGCGGTTTTTGCGTCGCCCTCGCTGTGCCGATTGTGCAAGCTGTCAGGAATGTGCAAACGCAAAGACCGTAAATGAAGATACGGCTATTGTGCAACCTGAGAGAGTGCTGAGTTTCAAATACAGTGAAATTCGAATATAACGAGCACGGATAAAACAAGTTCTTGCATGTACCGAGCAAAATGATAATCCCCGTTTTTTTTTCCTTTTTTGTAATAGTAAACTTGCCTTTCATATAACAAGCATAAAATCCGCTAAACGCGGCTCTAACGAGGTAACCGACCTGCCATTAAGCCCTCGCAACCCTTTCGTCGGCAATAAAACGTTCAGCGGCGAGGAACTCGAACGTTTAGGGCTACGTAACAATTGCCAACAATAGGCAAGTCTCGCTGTCTCGCTTATGTAATTTACCAGTAGGATTAGGCTACCGATATACAAACTAGTTGCGCAGTAGGCCAAGAAGGATGCGGTGGAGATGTGACCATGCGACGGGAAGAAGATGGGATTGATATGCTCGGCTAATGATTGGCCAAGCCTGTTGTTTAGACCAATCATTGCGCTAGGCGATTTGATTTCAATCATAACAATAGCAGAAACGGTGATTACGATCGGTCAGTCATTCGTTACTCGACTCTCAACATTTGCATTGCTTTGTTCACATCTGTCAATTCAATGATGGAATCGAGGAAGAGAAAATGTCTGTCCTTCGAAACAAAACTAAAAATAATCGAAGTGACCCCTGGGTAGACAAGGCGCTTCCGCTCTACCCGCAGCGAGCAGTCTAGCCATGTTAGATCTAGTATATGGGTCTCCCTGACACTACTAACAGTTTTTACATGATTTTCAGTGGACCATGCGTGTAACGAGCCATCGGTTCTAACGAGCACCGACGGTCGGTCCCGATGACCTCGTTATATCCAAGTTTCACTGTATTATGTGGAAAGTGTAGCACTATGGGATTTTAACCAAATCATTGTGAAATATTGATTTTTAGATAAATTTTAAGGTGAAAAGTCGTAAGAAAAAAACCACCAGAAAATTTTCTGACCCCATGATGGGTTGAACCCAAGGTCTTAAGCTTGCAAGTCTGAGTGTGCTATCACTACACCACAGGGATACTAATATTACAGCAACTGAGACCTTGAATGCCTACTCCCTGAATTGTTGCACAGCTTCAACATGCAAGCCTAGTGTCCATCTCTGACCCTAATAGTAATACAATGGCCAACTGCTTACACTCCACCCTGCTTATCCATGTCATGTGCTCATCACAGACACACACACACACACACACACAGACTTCTCGATGAATATATATCTCATTTCCTTCAGTATATTGTCCACATTAAATCTGAGACCATTCTTACACATGGTTATCTCCTTGTCGAATACTACCGCCCATGTTGTCCTGCGTCTTGTCTACAGAATCTTGGACTCTACTAATTCTCATTTATCTGATTCTGAACTGATGGCGAAGTGATGGGTGCTAATGCAGAGGTCACAGGTACAATTCCTGCCACATCACTTTTTTCATTCTTCCAATTTCTCTCTGCATTTGTCTTCTTGAGCACCTTCCCCTTTATCCTACTTTGGGGGAGCATCAGTGTCTGTTCACTCCCTACTTTTGTTAAGTGGAAAGACACTGAAATTCTTAAGGGTCAGTTTCCTGTCTGCAGTGTAGTGAAGAAAAGAAACGCTTATACAGTTAAAGAAGACATATTTTTTTTATTATCCAAATACTGTAAGTAGGAAACTTGAAAACATCATTGGTGTAATGAAAACTGACCAACAGTAAAACCTTGATAAAACAGCTCAGTGCAAGTGGGATTTATAAATATAGTATTAGGAACAAGGTGTACATAGTAACAACATTCAGCCAACAAGTACACAAAATGGAACCAATTTTAGGGTTATTTGTATGCCAAAATCTCACATCTATGTGCTAAAAGATGAGCAACTGCTTGCAAGCACACTTAATCTGTGGTCATAACTGGAGATGTCATCAACTCTATTTAATTACTAGACATAAGAGAGTCTGCTGCCCAGTGTTGTGATTCTTTCCTGCCGTCACCAATTGAAGTTGAAGAGCCTTTTTCCAAAACTCAGTAAATGCATTTTCACTGAAAAATGAGTTCATGGTGTATTCAAACATGCATTTCGATGTTAATTCATTTAAAACATAATCCTAGTTGAGCTCAAAATCTGCTCTTGCTCAAAATTTACGTCATTTAACAGTAAATAAAAATATATGCGTGAAGAACAGTCACCTTAATGTTATTTTCCTTTGTTTCAAAAATATTCAGACTATTCAGAGGCCACATACTGAGTTTTGGAAAAACGCTCTTCAATTCCGTCAGGCTAAGTGCATACCTGGACTGATTGGGATATGTAAGTGGTGCCAAGCCGCAAATTTAATTATTACGTGCCATTACCAGTCTGCTTATACCCACTGGTCGATTTCTTGAGGAAAATGCTTAGTGGACCATTTGAGTTTATATGGTTTAGTGAGGTAATACTGTATGTTATAAGTACACCTTGTATCAAGATTCATTTACTACTGTAAATAAAAGAAAATTTGGGAAAATTTGGTGCATATGTAGTAACAGAGTACTTAATATTGAACTCCTATTGTATGAAGTTTTTTTAGCTGGTATTTGGCTCATGAGTCTCAAAAGTGCATATAAGCCTTTAGCATGGCCTTTGATACAAGGTGTGCCAAACATTTTTAAAGAGTTCATTTATATTCTGTGTATATATATATATATATATATATAAAAATCGTTGTGCTGAGACACTTTGCCGCGCTCTTGAGAGTGTAATGAAGGAGCATTTACCTCCATCAGGAAAAGACATTTCACTTTATCGGATACAGGTGTTATGATACTAAAAGTATTCAAATACTTCCTCTCCTTGTAACAAAAATGTTTCAAATATGTTGACTGATGAGCAAGGCATTCAGTATCAAGAGGTTGTGTAAGGATCTGAAAGGAATGCTAGATATTCACCATTAATTTTATCATAGTTTGTCATGAGTAATATACAGTAATATACACATGTAGTTATGACTCTGAAGTGAGAGTGACATGAAGCTGTAGTCATCTCATTTTATCACCATCATCACCAAGTCCAAAAAATGGCACCCCAGACTTGATGAGATGTAAAGTCTATTCTGCTCTTGTTTGTGGATGATTGCTATAAATATAGTCCAAAAGGAATCAGAACCTTATGCTCTGATCTGACAGGAGCTCATAATTTGTTTCATAGAAAAGAGTAGAAAACTGCCATGAACTGTGGGAAAAGTGATAATGTTTTTCTTTTTTTGCACCATGTCAATACTTTTCCAACAACAATGATGTATGTATAAGCTATCTTGTACTACAAGAGAATATTCTTTTATATCTGATTGTCTGTGAGGGCTGGATCCCGATTCCCAAACAGAACTGAAGTTAAGAAGAAAGAGATCTGATGATTTTCCAAATACCCTTAATGTGTGATGGAGGCATCTGATACAGTGATAGCAAAATAGTTGACAGCTCCAAGTACTGTATTGTTTCTATCACTGAACACTGAAAAAAAATGCATATCAACTATTTGAGATCACCTATAAGTTGTATAAGGGAACAACAAAGTTTGAAAGCAGGGACGTCGAACAGCAGAATCTTGTGACTTGCACATGCAAGATATATTCTGCTCTTTACTACTGTTCCACTGTCCAAGACAGTGTCTTTGCACTTACATAAGGTGATTGATTTTACTGGGATAAAATATGGAAACAATTAGTCTATAAGTACTGGTGTTCAGTTCGACAGTTCTTACTCAGCATCACTCCATTAATTGTGACAATCTTATGAAATTACTTAGGGAGGTTTTTCTAGAATTGCATCAGTTTTATTGAAACACCTTTGTTTATGTCTTTTTTTGACAATGTTGTCAAGTGATCTATATCTGTGTCATTTAAGGAAATATAAAAGTCAAATTTAATTAAAGCAGAATTCATCCTTTGCAGTCTGGTCAAGTGGGCCAAAGTTTTGCTCATATAAGATATGGAGGCTCAATATGTCTTTATTTTTATTTTTTTTTACTATCATATAAAGCAGTCAAGCCCACAGACATCTCTATCTGCCCTGGCATAAGAATCCAATGTTTCAAAAAAGCTACAGAGTTCTTCATTTAGTTACAGCGTTTGCAATGACATCAGCTGAAAAAGGTCACTTTGATGCCTGAGGTTTCTCTAGTCTATTGATAGATGTACCTTCACATGTTGAACTTGGTTTAGGATTACATGAATAGCCTTCTGGTAGCTGTTTCTCAGTTGCTCAAAGTGGCTGTGGTAAATTTCCACAGGTTTCCCTGCTAGATATCTGATCTTGGACACTGCATTTGGATACTTCTTGAAAAATATTAAAATTAAAATTGAATATCATACCAGTATCAATATTTAGCTTATGTTACAATATTATGTCATCATTCATATGCCTACAGGTCTGCAAGTGACTGACCCATTTTCCTGCAGAAAGGATGAAAGAGTTCTGGATAGTATGATATTATTGTGATAAAAGTCCAGGAAACTGAAAAATTAATGAAGGGAAAAAAATTCATTGAAACTTGGTTATAAGGACATGCAATATTCTGATACAAAATGTCTCGTTATTTTCCAAGGTCTCGCTATTTCAGCAATGAGGGAATAAGGAAAGGAAAGGCTAATGAAAAGGGGAAATAACAGTGTGAAGAATATAAGCTGATAGATCATAGTGGATCATAGTAAGTGTGCATAAGCGAGAGACAGGCACAATGCGGCAGTGAGTCTGGCAAAATTGCACGGCTGAAATGAGGCCAGTTGGCTGCCAGAAATTCTCTCACTATTACCGAGGTTTTGATTAATGGCGTTAGTTATTAAAGTAATTTATTATATATAGTGTACACAGCAAGAAAAACAGGGATTAAAGATGTTGTTATTGCCGAGATGTGATTATTACCACCAGTGTCGTTAAACATGATGGTCCACTGTAATAATGACTAGTGAACATTATTCTCTATTATGATGTCTTTATAATGAGGGTAGGAATGCATAAATAAGTCAGATTAGTTATCCTTATATGTTTACAAAGAAAATTCTGTGAAGGTATCTGACCTTTGCAAGTCAGTAGGGACATCCAAAAGCCCGCAGCATATCAAGGATAAAGTGAGTGTCTTAACTATCTTGCAAATAAATTCAGGTCCAAATGACCACTGCACATTGTTACAGCAACTTGCTAGGTGATATCAACTGAAATGTTATGCTAACCCACTGTCTAACTTCCTCAGCTCTTTCACAATGGTGTTTGTCTCTCGATCATCATCTCGTCCACCAAGTCGTAAAAGAAACAAAGTATCATCGGTAACAACAACACAATGAAATTTATGTTTATCTTGCACCATCGTGACAGTTTCCATCCAGTCTTGTGTGTGTTGAAGCCATCGGGGCAGAGTGAAGCATTCCCTTCTCTCTATCAATCTAGACAGGAAACTTCCAAATGGTTCCTGTGAGAATTAAATGAAACTCAATATCACTTCAAATTCTCCTGAAGTGTTCTTTCTATGTTGTTTTACTTGACATATTCTTATAATGTAACAACATTAATCTTTGGTTAAACCCTCGTAACTTCAGCGGGAAAATTTTAAGTTAATGGTTAAAAGAGAACTTCTGAGCAAGAAGTTGTGGGGTCTTAAAAGAACAAAATCAAGACAAGTTGCAGCAAATATCAGGTTTTGTTTCATTGTTGTGGCTTTTGGAGTTTATGTGATAAAATTATGAACTTTAGAAACAAAAATTACCACAGCATTTGAGACAGTCTTGACTCCTGAACATGGGCGAATTTGAACTGCGGTATTTTTCAGTTTATTATTCTTTTGCCTATCAAGCTCTATCATGTTCATAAAACCTCTTAATTAGGCTGATTTTTCTGTCCAAATCAGTGCTCAAAATATCTCAACGTATGAAGTCTCCCTGTTTTGGGGAATTCAAGGCATTTCCAAGCCTTGAACTATATGGCCACAGCAAATGTCTTTCATGCGCCGGTTTTCTCTTTTCCTATCTTTAAAAAAGTTGCTCTCTCCACTGTCTCTAAATTTTTTTAGTTTGTTACATTATCTTCCTCTCGAACCTATCATTTGTCTTTGAAGTGACAGGCTCTTTCTCTTACAGGCAAAGTATATTCTGGTGTCATCCAGGTATCTTTCATGATCTCTCTCATTCTTTTTCATTCATTATACAGTGTCTAAGGTGAACTTAGGGAAGCACCATTGCCTTATTCAGTAATCCTGCGAGTTTTCACTGTTGCACCTTCATAATTTGGTCAGAATGACTTATCACCAGTTCCTCATCACTGGATCATTGCTGACAGTCCTGGGTGATGACAGGCCCACAGATTTATGTTGTGTATGAGGCCCACTCAGTACTGGCCATCCCTTTGTGCTCAGGTAGATTTTGGGTTGGCCCTAAACAAGCAAGGTGCCATGTTGATGCAGTAACACCTTAACTATGGCATCAATTGGCCTTTGAGTAAACATGAAGCTGTTAGTCCTTATTCTTCAGCCAATCAGTGCACGCAGAGACAACTCAGGTAGTCTATACTGTTACTAATGACTGAGATACATATCTACTACCGGCTGTGAAGGTCCCACTTTGGCGTACCCCAGTCATAACATTCCCAGCGACAGGTAATGGATCTTATTTGTCGGTAGCATCAAAGACAAAGAAACTGAAGTGGCCTCTTAGTTTCACCATTGAATAGGTCATCCATTAAAAAGAAAGTAATGAAAAAAAAAGAAAAACAATGCATTATTTCTGTTCAAATTGTAATGCATTAAGTTCTTCTCATTTTGATCAAGTGGAACATGGAACTCCTTGTGTTACACAAAAATGTAACGCATTACTAGTACATGATCCAAGCCAGGACAAATATGACAGAAAGTATAGGAGTGGACAAAATAATAAGCACCTTTCCCTCATGCTGATCTGCAACAAACAACTCAAGATCAACCAGCACTATGTGGATCTGTGACTCGGCCCAAAGCTTTTCCAGATATTCACGGACATTTTCACGGAAAAGAAATTCTTCTTCCTCATCAGTAAAGAATATCTGAAATAAACACAAGGCATGCATTATCAAGAAAATTTTATCTTCTGGAGACTTTCATTTTCTATAATTAATGATACATCTAAATTAATACGAGGAATAAAGGTGAGCATAGTATATCCTGGTGAGGACCATTTTCGTCATATGCGTGATTTAAACTTCTATTTTTTTTTTATTTGATCCACTTACATGAACATGCTTTAGTGTGCAACTCTCCTGCAGTTTTCTTTGGATTTGACATGGAAGATTGTATGCCGAAGTACAAAATGATGCACTGGTTATGGTGATGTATTACCTAAGCATTTCACCACAGGAGTGCCCTGCTTAAACCCCATTACGCTTTCTGCCATTAAATTCATCATATAATACTAATATAATGTTAACTTTAGCCAAGTGTGTGATGGCACTGGCTTTATGACATTAGCAATAGAGGATATTTTTTATGATGAATACTGAGTAAAGAATATTACAGAGAGAATTATACTTAGCTGAAAACTTATAAGCACATATATCTAAAAGCACGCCGAATGTGCATCCGACACAATGATGCCCCTGGCATAAAAAAACTTTGACATGCTTAATTTCCTTTTTCACTGTGAAAATGGTGTAACAACTAGGTCTAGGTCAGTGAGGCAACAATCATAGATAAGAACACCTTCAAAATTTCTTTTCAGATCCTTTGTGATTCTTGAAAGTGCTAAATATTAAAAGTAGTTGAAAGTAAGTAATTAATTGTAAAACTAATCTACCAGTAGTTGATTACCTTTTTTTTTTCAAAAGTAACCTACTTGCAGCTAAATATGTTTTTCTTGCAATGTACTTTTCTAATTCACCTTTAAAAAGTCTTCCACCTATATATGTTACCATATTTTCACTGATGTTAATGCCATACTATCAAAAATGTTTTTGTCAGTGCAAGCTCCGACTGTGTACAAGTTTCTCATATTATTATGATGACTCAGAAAGTGTTTAAAAAGCCATCATTAAATGCAAATGTGTTTATCTCTAGTTTCTTTATCACTCAAATACTACACAGTCTTGCCTTGCAAGCAAACATTTGCAATTTTATTTTTTATCGAAACTCTAGCCCATGCACAAATCAATCAAATTACCTGCAGGACTAGTTAAAATCTGGACAGATTAATACAGGCACAATCATATACTGTCTCCAATATGTGTTATGGGCCTGCAGATTTATTCGTAAACAGCAGAGAAAATCAGACCTTTCACTCTTTTTGACACGTGTATGTGATTTCTCATTAAGTCTCTTAATTAAATGCAAAAACTACTACAGTGTAGGTGTTTTCACTGACAGCATTTACATCATACTGTACTTAGTATTTGGTCTATGATCATTAGCATAGATGAGCAGTTCAGTTTCTTTGAAGAAAATGTGATATATTGGCTCTCTCACCATGCGAATTCACAACTGAAGCATGTACGGAACTAACCTTTGAAAGAAGGTAGTACAATGTAAATCATTCATAAATGGTCAAAACGTGAAGGTCTGTTCTAGAAAATGTTTGCCAGAGAATGCCATCAGCACTAGATTCCACCATGTAAATTTCAAAGCAGTTCATTACCACTGCTGCCAGCAAATACATGTACCACTAATTGCCAGCTAATGTGAATTTAGAGTCGACAGCAATAACAAAATCTGTAATTTTTTTTTTTTTTTGCTCTGGTGCTAAAAAGACTCTCTGCATTGCCAAGTCTTGCTTTGTCTTTAAGCAGTCTCAACAAGAGGCAAGACTGGGGTATCAAACTACTGCACAAGTGTTTCTTTGAAGAGATTTGTTTTAGTGAATTTATGATTTGAGCTCAACTCACAAAAAATTGATAGACCTGCGACGCCAGCTCCTGCCACAAGCCCCAACCATCGACAACACACTATACACAACAACAACACAGCTGAGGAAGACATGCACTTTTGTCCGAGAGTCAATGGGCTGTTAAGAGTATACTGCTCACAGCTGAAGGGATTACATCATCATCATGTTGGTCAGAGGTGACCACGGGAATAATTTGGAGAATACCTGTGAAATCTTTTATGGTTTGGAAAGAAAGAACCGGTCTTCATGATCAAAGAAAAAAATGAAATGCACCATAGCAATTAGCATGAATATGCCATGTTGAATATAGTAACTGGGACGAGATGGGGAGGGGGAGAGGAGAGAGGGGATAGATGGGTCAACACAGTTTCAAGGGTGAAGCAAAGACGTTAGCGGTACATTTACAATGTCTTTGGGGTTGAGAGAAAAGAGAGAAAGACAGGGATAAGAAACACTAAGAGAAAGTGAGAGCCTGAGTTGCTAAGGAAAAAAAGCGAGAAGTACGAAATAAACAGTGACTCAGGGTACAAATGTACAAAAGCATCTTGGCTCCTCTCTCTCCCTCTCTCTCTCTCCATAAGTGTCTAGGTATTTTTTTGTTTTTTGTTTTTACCCCATTTTCTCCTAGAATCTTGTCCCACCACCCTACTGCTCCTTGCCTTATCCTTCTCTCTCTCTTTTTCTCTCTCTCTCTCTCTTAATCCCTGAAATTGTACCCACCCAACCCATATTAGGATCTATCTCATTCACCTCACTGATAGTGAAGACCGATTCATTCTTTCAAAACTACAAAAGTTTACACGAGTTTTCTATAAAGTGCTCCCATAATCATCTCTGACCAAAATAGGAAGGTTAAAATAATTTTCACGTCGATATGCCCTCTTTTTGACCTGCTCTCGAAAGCCTCTTGATTGATTTTACTAAGTGACACAACTAGCACCGCTCCTAAGCACAGAGAATCTGACTGTGGCAGAGTCTAAATTATCTGAAAGTGTTCCTCAAGCAAATAATAATTTTATATTGCCAGAATCTTTGATCAATGGGAGCTCACTAAACCACACAGCAGACAACAATACAAAGGTGGTGCAAACATTAATAAAGCGACTTAAACAATGGTCAGACAAATGTTCTTTATTCTCAAATATTTATCTTTCCTATTCTAAGGTCACAGAACTGCGAGTGCGATCAAAGTCAGGCAATTGTTCACACAGTTTAACAAAAGACTTTTCTCGACAGTAAATGAAAAAAAGGCATAACATTTAGAGCCTACGAGAGCTATTGCACATGGATAATTCTCTTTGCATAATGACTACTAACTTGCTCCTCGCTTTCTGACGTCAAGCCTCATTCCCAAGCTGACTGGACGACCAGTCATGGTGGCCATGCACGGCATGAAAATCCTGACTTTCAAGCTGCATGAAACGCTCAGACGAAGGAAACATGTAAGGGGTTGACAATTTATGAAAATATATTGTGGATTTCTTAGGCTGTTAGCAGATAGCTATCCCTGTCCCATTAAGGATTAAATTGCTGCGAAGTTGTGGTAGCATGTTCAAACTTGCAGGCTCAGGGTTTGATTCTCGGCAGGGACAGGAAATTTTAAAATGTTACGGATTTTCAACTTCAAAAAATATTGATCTTTCACAGTAATTTGGTGAAATCCCTAGTAACACATTTTTCTAGATATGTAATGTGTAACAGCTAAAGAAAAATGATCAGATTGAACTAACATTCCTCCCCCTTAAATGTAATTGATAACATAGAGTATGTGCCCTGCTACTAGGTTACACATGCGTTCTCTGACATAACTAATTTCATTTCCTANTACAGTGAAACCTCGCTATACCGCCACCCGTTATACCGCCATTCCCGCATACCGCCAGCTTTTCGCCGTGGAACGGATCTGACACCTATACAAAGTCACTAAAAATCTCGTTATACCGCCATCCGCCAACAGTTTAACTGTTACATTCATAACTTGAGTATAGTAAATATTGCTCGTTATACCGCCAACGTAAATTTAACCCCCACTCTCCACTCCCCACCTCTACCTAAATCCAGCTAACAGACGAAACACCACTTGGCGCCACAGTCTGTGCTTGTTACTCAAACACCAATCCTACTACATATTCTTCGCTTTTTGGAAGCAAAGTCCTGATAGGCCTACACTGATGGGGCATGCAGTGGGAAAGGCGGGTCACAGTTCAATCTCCTTTCGCTTAATAGGCCTAGAGTTAGAGAGTTTGCGAACGAACGTAAGCGCGCGCGAGGTGATGGTTCGCACCGGTCGCGGGGTACGATGCAAACAGCACACATTGATCTATGACGTAGGCCTAGCGCTCGTGTGACTTCCGACCCGGATGTGTAATGTGTAGACTTGGAGTCAACTTCTTTTCTTATCATTCTCCAACTTGACGCATACGCTTCCAATCCTTAGTTCTTGCTTGTTTTTAATTTTAACTCCAACACACATAAACACAAAAAAACAACAACAACAACAACAAAATACAAATGAAAGCAATGTAAACTTCAAAATGACAACGAAGGTCTATGTCTAGTGGAGAGATAAGGGAGATAATTGCATTATTTTAGACATGTTAGCCAGTCCAATGTTGATAAATTACTTACTTCCCTTGTTCTACATGGTATTTTCGTTGTACCGCCATTCTCGTTATACCGCCATTTTTCTGTTTTCCCCGTACTTGGCGGTATAACGAGGTTTCAGTGTAATTTCTTTTCCTAGCAAACAATAATTCAGATACTGGACTGGACTATAAATATATTAAACTGACCCCACAAAACACAATACTGATCAAGTTAAAAAACATGCATGCTCTGAAATTACATGTTTTAACTTGAAGCCCATAAAATTTAAACTCAAAAGTCAAAGCTTAGCTACACGCTACAGCTTTTGTGAACCAAATCTACATAGTATTTTTAAGCTTGCCTGCAGTGATTTCCACAAACGTTGCAATTGGGAAAAAACTTCTCCAGGGATGACTTCTGTAACCCTGCCTTATGGGGTGGCATTTCTTGGCGGGCTTTGAACTTGCTCCAAACTAAGCAAGGTGGGTGGAAATTGTCAGAATATGTGTGTAAACTATTCTCTAGCTCCATTACGTGCCAGAATGTGCGTGTAAAACTATTCTCTAGCTCCATTACAATCCATTTTTTATACGGCCTGGCTGTATTGTTATAAAAAATACAACTATAACTTGGTGCGCAGACCACACTGCCAACTTCTTGGGTGTTTTTCTGGGCATTTTGACTTGTTATCTTGTGGAACTATGCCTGACCACATCATTAAGAATGGCTCCAGTTGTGGATTTTAATGATATCTATTCATATCTAGGCACAGAAATTAGGTCAGAAGAACAAATCAGTGGTAAATATGGACATGGTAGGCATAATGGAAAGATCACAATTTTTTTTTTTTTTTTGTGAGTGATTTTTTTCTTTTTGTTTTAAGATTTATAACAGAAAAAGTAATAAATATAAGTTATAAACCTTTATTTTATTTAAATGTTTAACATGTTAATCATTATCTCTACAAACTTTATAAATACCGCTTTTTTCTTTTCTGGTGGATTTTCAAAAAGGGTTTTGAAATCTCAGTCAGAAATGGGTGTGCACAGAAAAAAAAAATCTGTCTTTAAGAATCAGTATAATACATCTGTTCATTTTAGCACACAAGAATGCACTGTTCTAGGGATATCTAAACTTCTAAAACCATTACCTTATAGATCTCTCTCATCAGGAGGTCCTTCAACATATTTACATCCTCTTTTGGGCCTGTGACATCCACTGAGGCATCCTCTTCTTTTATCTTGATGGTTACATTACTAAAAGTCTGTTCTACTGCCTCTTTCAACTTTAGGACATGTAGAATCCACACTGATAGGGAATTTTTGAATAGTAATGATGTCTCTTTAGAGTCAGAATGTGTTTGGGCTGTCAATCTTCCTGATGAATTCTCAACCCAAGAAATTTGAGCAGGACGTTTTCCACTTCCTTCCACTATTGCTTCTGGGTCAGTTGCAGAGGAATCAGTGTGGGTTCCGTTGCTTCGAGTTGTGGTAATATTTGCACTCGCAGCAGTGACAGTATTGTTGATCATCATTACCATCAAATCAATATCCTCAGATTGGTGAGCCAAGTATGCCAAAGTCACCTGCTTTTCATTAATGAAAAGTTTGCGATAAGAACATGATTTGTGAAAATGGTCCACCATTGTCTTCCATGCATGGTTTTCTTTAACACTCTCATCAGGAAGAGGCGAGCATCTCTTGATAATGACCAGTGAAGCAACAAATTCTTGAAATTTTATCTGCAATATATTTACAAACAGCAACAATATAAAAGCAAATGTTTCTTCCAAAAAAAGAACAATACTCACTGATAAGTAATAAATCACGTTAGATGCACTATTAACATGCACTGTCAAATTTTGATTTCTCGAATATTCTAGAAATCTTATTTCAGCTTTAATACTATCACGGCTGGATCACTGTAATTCACTGTTAACAGAATTGCCAGAGGATAAGCTAAATATACTTCAGAGGATTCAGAACAATGCGGCGTGATTAGCACTCAAAACATCAAAAGTCCACCACAGCTTTCCTCTTCTTAGAACATTACACTGGCTACCTGTAAAAGCTAGGATTGAGTATAAAGTGGCAACACTCTGTTTTCGAGCCCAGGAGTCATCTGCACTATCATACCTGGTAGATGTACTTTGCCCATAATTATACACCATTAAGCAACTTAAGATCCAAAAATTTAAAATAGCTAGACTATGGTGAAAGGGCCTTCTCTTATACTGGGCCTCTTATTTGGAATTCACTGCCAGAAAATATTAGAAATTCTTCCAGTTTTGAATCATTCAAATGCCAGTTTAAAACATATCTATTTGTAAAGCTTTTGTCAGAGTAGCTACTGCAGTCCTTACTTGGAATGCTTGCTGTATCAAGAAGATTTTTTAAATGTACCGGTATGTCAATATTATGCAAGATGTATGTGCGAGTATGTATGTTTATGCTTGTAATATGGCTGGTGTTAAAAGAAATGTATGCAATGTAAAGCACCTCGAGCTTCTGGGGGATGAGGCGCTATAAAAATTCTCTTTATTATTATTATTATTATTATTAAATATTATTCATCCCTTTCAATTCTGAACATAATCATTGCAGTATCTGGACAGAAACATAAAAACTAATAAATTAACAGAAACTAACATCAGTAAATGCCTTGCTGAGATGTATAAGCCTACCTCTTTCAAGCCTGATCGCTATTTTAGTATTTATAGTTACAAAACTTCACATTGCATGATACCTTTGACTGGCTGCCTTCTGTGACATATATGCACAGCTTCCTGTCTTCACCAGTGACAGTCACACAGTATCTTGCAGATAAGAAGTTCTTCAAATCTTCCTGGACAGACTGGATGGCAAGGAAGTCCTCGATACATTTCAGCTGAACAATCTGATGACCAAAAACGTAACTGAAATGCACCTCAAACCAGCATAAATTTCAGAACAGAAACCATCTTTTATTAACAAAATGCTTGCAAGTAAACTTTGCTCATCATTTTGTTTGACACAGACATGATCCAGAGCTTACAGTTATACTAGGCCTTTATCTGCAGAGCTGTTTTTGTGAGTCAAGTAAGGACATTACAAATGCAGTGCTCGCTCTCATTTTTCAAGTGACAGTTTCATACTTGTCATAAGCTAGCATGGACATTCATTTTATGAATGGGATATAAGGTGTTAAAATGAGATTGTCTGTAATATGAAAACTCTTGCATTATCTCAGTGGTGCAATGGCATTGTAGTGAATCAGTATGCACTCTTGCTTAATAAATGGGACATTATGGACTACATTTAGAGGTTTACTCATAGATATGGTGCACAGTGGTTTCACACTGCATGGTGTCATCAATGAATGGTAGGAAGAATTAAAATTTTTAATCTTATCCATAACAAAAGTTCCACACATTATTAATGCAATCTTGCATCCTCAGGATGAAGACATTGACACTATACTTCCTCTATCAAATTTTATACAGGTTGATGGTTCTGACTGAATTTTATTACCCTGGCCCATTCTTGTAGTATAGATTTCACACAAAATAATGAAAATGTAATTGCTAGTAGATTTTAAGCAAAAATTACAAGTAAATCCTTTTATTCTGCCCTCTCCTCCTCTCCCTTTTCTTTTACCATGCGGCCTTAAGAACAAAAGAAACTATCCTTTGGACAGATTATTCAGGAATAGCCCTGGACTTGTTAATCTGATCACAAACTATCTGCATTCTTTTTGGAGTTTGGGAAATTAATCTGAAGTTGGAGATACTCACTGAAGTTTGTGCTTATGGGGTTGTGTGCAGACCATTTCGTTTCTTGGATTTAATCACCTGATAAAAGCCACCTTCATTGCAATACAGATTTTGATGTCTTGAATGCCACTGATGTCATCGTTACTGTGTCAAAACCTGAGAACCCTAGCTTTATTTGTTTTGTGGTAACAAGGGAAACTGCAAGATATTTCTCAATATAATTCACCTATGCTGGATTACTGCATACACTATTTCAGTCATTTCTTCAACTAATGAGAAAGCTAGTGCTTTAAACTGACATGGCCAAGGTCAAACTTTTGGGCCAAGCAATGTCAGTGACAAAAACTGATAAAACTCAACATTTTGATCGTAGGTCAGTAAATTTGAACTCGAAACACTGAATTCTATTACCGTAAATATCAAGCCTCATTCACGAGTAGAGCTTACTTCCAAAGAATCACATATGAAGGAAAATTTTATGAAAGTAAAACTTTTTTTTTTTCGTTCTCCAGTAAAGTTTGGATTTTGGTCTTTTTTTTTTTTATACTACACTCAACTGATAATTTGTCATTATGGAAAACAATTATCTTTGTACCTCTAGGATTTGAAATTATGATAAAGACATAAATTTACATCTTAAATAACCTCTTCTACAATGCAAACTTAAAGAAGTCATGATGACTGTTGGGGACTGGACAAGTTACTAATGAGAGAATAATTTACTGACTTACTGACTTAAAGACTTAAAGTCCTCATAAGGACCTTGTGTAGCATCAGACAAATTTTCTGTTTCGCTATGAGCAACACTGTACTGGAAGAATAGACAAACAGCTCAGCAGGGCTCTTAACTTTCTCTGTTGAATGTGTTTTATTTATTCCCCCCAGCATTACCTCAATGGATCAATCCTTTGTCATGCCAACGAAATAAGGCAGCAAAGGTTACTGTCTTTACATGAAATCATTCGAAAGTTGCTTCTTTTTTCTGTTGCCAGCAACAGTAAAAAGGTATTATTTGTCTCTTTTATGTAAATACTAAAGCTGAAATATTGATATGCAGTTCATCATGCAACTGGTGTAATCATCTCAATGCTGCTGAGATGCTGACAAAGTGGTCAAAGTGTGTTATCAGTGCATATAACTTAAGTTCCCAGTTTTGACTTTCCCAGTTGGCCTATGCACTAGTGAAGTAATGCACTTAGCAGAGTCCTACAGTTGTGTTTAAAGTGCTCAGCGGGTAAGAATTAAAAAGCTCTGTGAATTTCTGACTTTCTATTATCATCAGTTTATGTCTGATTATTTTGCAGGATTCACTTCAGTTTCCAAAAATACTGTTATCACTTTGCTAATCTAATAAATAAAATCACAAGTTCAGATGTCAAAAATGAAAACAATGGAAATCAATATTTACCCTGTCATGTAGCTTCTGAAATGTCCTTTTGTCCAAGTCTTGTAGCAATTCTTTAAGTGCCATAACCACTTCCTCTGGTCCAATGGAAGTAACTTCCTCAAACTTTTCATCAATGAGCACCTTGGTTTCAGGAAAATAATTCTGCACAGCATCAGTAAACCTTAAAAAGCTCAGGAGCATGACAATGACAGGATGCTGAAATTTCATTGCATCACATTTCTTGGATGATTGTGTGCCACTTCTCTTTTCTTTAGGCTCATCTCTCTCCTCATCATTCATGCTGATCAAAGACTTCTTAGTCAGATTCCAGGGAGCTGCAATAGAGCTGGTCAATGATTTCTTCATCAAACCGGGACTTTCTTCCGCGGCACTTTTGTTACTTCTTTTTTGTCCATTTCTTTGTTCTAAATCTTGTAGTCTTTGTTGTTGTTCTTTGAAAGTTTCTTCAAAACACTGAAAACAGGGTGTAACTGACAGTTTCTGATTATTTGCTATCCATTCATGTTTGCATATGTCCAACACGGCATCTGGTTGAAGGAAGAACAATAATTACCATAAGAAGTACTAGTCTTAGTAATTGCATGAAGACATATCGAAGAGATAGAAAAATGATATACAACACTACCAGAAGGACTTATATATTCAAGAGGACTGACCACATTCAAACTCAGCATTTCAAATATCCTACATGGCCACAGTCCCAACCAGTAGAAATACATTTGCCTCAACTG
>JAWQUT010000044.1:2329544-2344883 GCA_033807755.1 Ellobium chinense | reverse complement strand
GAGAGAGAGAGAGAGAGAGAGAGAGAGAGAGAGAGAATAATTCCAATTCCACTCTCGTATATTGTGCCGATAATCTCGGCTACTTGTGTTACCGGACATCTGTAAAGAGAAATGGATGAGATCTACCGTCCTTGTACTCCTCAGTTGAACACAAGAAAGCAAACATGAAACCAGACCATGTCTGGCACGCACTACCCTTATCCAGAGACTGAAATGCACATGACTTGGTGTGCAACTTATTTCCATGAGTGCACTGGATTTCTATACAAAATTGCACACGAAAGTGCTGAATGTTGCATTCTTCTCCCTCAAGGGTGATGATCTTAGAAAAAGTGTCATTAGCTATGACACCAGTTGTTCGACACAAGATTTCACCCACATATCGTACCGTAGATACCTTTATGCGTGATCCTATGAAGGCTTTTTAAAGATTTTTTTGTCTTGACGCAGAATTATCTGAAACTATAAACACCCTTTGATGTTAAATGAAATAACTTTTTATGTAGACAGGAAACTCGGGAAAAGCTTTCATCAGATCATGCATAAAGGTGTCTAAGAGACGTGAGTAAAATGTGGTGTCATACAACTAGTGCCATAGCTAATGACACTTGTTCTAAGATCACCACCCTTGAGGGAGGAGGATGCACCATTCAGCACTTTGGTGAGCAATTTTGTATAGAAATCCGGTGCACACATGGAGATAAGTTGCACACCAAGTCATGTGCATTACAGTCTCTGGATAAGGGTAGTGCCTTCCCTTAAGTGATCAGTAATATAATATGGACTTTGACATCCTCTGTGGAAAGTTCCAAACTTCATCATTGCTTAACTTGACATGACATTCTCACCAGCATTGTAGTTCTCAGGTCAAACTGCTCCTTCATCTGGGTGATACAGATCTGAACTTCCACGAAATCTCTGGTATCCGCCGCCTCCACCAGACGTATGATGTCCGTCATCCACTCAAAACTCTGCTGGGTACGAGTCACCCACACGAAATATACCTGAGGAATGAGTTCATAATATAGTGAACTGATGAATGATGCCCGCACACCATTCAGAGGCCTGGGCTAAAAGAGGTTATAATACTGTATTTTAAGTACTATATCATTCTGTGCCTGGGTTGGGTGCAAGGATCTTAGGCCGCATGCATAATACGTTGCGTACTGGCGGTAATCACGGTAAACATCATCGATGTTTTGGGAAGTTTCCCGTAGTTACCGCCAGCACGTTAAGTTTGACAGCATAGTCTCTGGTCATCCGCAGCCCCTGAAATGGGGAGAGGGAGTTGAGAATCAGGGAGTTTTGAGCTGGAGTTTAGTGGGCCCTCTCTGCTGCTAATATAATTGTAATTTTGGATAGGGAACAGGGAAATAAGGAGTTTAGGGAGCTGGGGAGAGGGATGGGGAAGAAAGTTACCACAGATTTGCTAGGGCCATGTAGTGGAAAGATGTAAAACAAAAACTACTGTAAATCTCTAATATCTTTCATTTTCAGATCCAATTTATTGTTTCCATCAAGTTACAATTCTGCAGAATATTTTCATATTGAATAATAATAACCGATGAAGGCTTGGTGGGCATCTTACCTTTTGACATGGTAGTCGGCTGAATTCATTTGATCTGTGGGCGATGTCTTTGAGGATGGACGCAAAAGGTGTGACACCAATGCCTCCTCCTACCAACACCGATACTGGATATCGATACCAGTCTTGATGGCTCTCTCCAAATGGCCCGTCAAGGTAAATCTGTCGACAAAATGATAAAACATATATTTTCTCCTCTAATCCAAGAAATGATGTTTAAAGATGTAAACTGCCTAATTTAATTTTAATAGACTAACTGACTTGATGTGCTATCACCGTTCTTAAATTTTCTATCGTAACCATACTGTATTCCTTCCTACTATTCCGTAATACTAAGAAATCGTTAATAGACAGTTAAAAAGACAACCAGGCGTTAGTTTATTGCGAAATTAAACATTTGCTTAGAGCGAACAAAAAATTAAAAAAAATGACATACTAAGTGTTGTTCAAAATGTCTGTATACAGTTATGCCCATGTTCACTCTTTGCTAAGTGTTTGTGATTTTATTCACTGGTTTCACGATATAATATATTATAAACCAAGAGGCAGTTTCCTGGAAGTGTAATGTGTATAGTTATTGCAGTTCTTGTGGGTGGCATTTCCCATAAGTTGAACATTATTACAGATCTACTTTTGTTTCACCACCAGTGGCGTAAGAATAAGGCTGTCTATGGTACTAGAGGAACTATAATCATGATGCTGAAGCACTGTAACTTAAGCAAAACAGTATTTCGTGCAGAGGATCTGTAATGAATATTTATTTGAAATCAGATTTATGAAATGAGTTATACATTTATCGTATTCGAAAACCTCTGGCGAGCGATTACGATAAATGTATAACTCATTTCATAAATCTGATGTCAAATAAACACGAGTTTAAGATTATTTTTATCATATAAACTCTAACCAATAAGAGAATGAACTTTTGATCGTGAAAAGGACTCTGGAGTGGCCCTCCCCTGTTTGAGACATATCAATCATAACTGAACTGGAAGAACCACAGTCACGCGATACAAAGTAGATCCAAACAGCTGACAATCTTCGATAAAACTTTAGACCACAGAAACACTGTGGCATTTCAAGTACTTTTAATTCAGATGTTTAACTGAACTGAATCTGAAACGTAAAGAGAACGATAACAAGCGATAAGAAAGACAGACTGAAATAATTTTTTTTAAAAATCTAGATAGAGGGAAACCCAGCGGCACTGAACATATTTACACAAGAAACGACGTCACCAATTCATACGCCTAGAGGTTTCCAAGGCCTCCAACCAAAATATTCGTAAGCAGGTTAAATGTGAGCAGTCGGGAAGTGTGTTAGGGTCCAGGGTGAGCACTAGGCTCGCACGCGGAAGTTAGGGAACATATTCAGGCAGTGGGTATTTAAGAATTAAATTGCTGTGAAGTTTGCGTCCCTGTAGTATACTCGTACGTTCAGACTTGCAAGCTGAGAGACCCCGTTCGGTTCCCGGCAGGGGTATGGAATGTTCTTGTGTAGGTTTTTTCGGCCCTTCTTCTCAAAATTGATCTTTCACAGTAATATGGTAAAATCCCTGGTGACACACTTCCCTAGATAATGTGTAACAACATCAAAAAACTTATCAAACTGGGCTCACATTCCTCCCCTTTAAAAGAGAATGAATGACATCTGCCTTGCCACCCGGTTACATAAAGGTCAAATTTATGTAATGTGTGATATATCAAAAAAATGATTACACACTTTCATGTCACCGGAAATAGCGGAAATGGCGCCCTGTTTATATGATAAATATGAATCCCAAACACTGTTCATGTTACCGATACTCATGTTACATGCAATTTTAAACCTACTCGAGGTAGGATGGTCCCACTTGCAGCGCTGGAATTGAAGATTCTCCTCAGGTTATTGGTCCAAGGTCCCACAGCTCTGATGTGAAGGCTTAGGCGCTCCTCGTGGGGCGCAGAGGTCAAGGTGAAAGGGTGATACTCCCCCTTGCCAAGGTCAGGGCAGGCAATCCTGACCCATTGTCCGGATTGGTAGTTGAAGGTCAGAGGTCGCTTGAATACAAGGTTAATGACGTCTAGAAGAAAAAGAAAAACAAAACCAAATGCTGTCACGAAATACACCCAAGAGGAACCATAGCATCTTGAGTCAGTGCAATGAACTAACTAGCATTCAATCCTACTTCAGGCGAATCATACTAATGGCATGATTTCAGGCATCTTGAAATTCTCTATGGAGTGTTGCTTACAGAAAGTAAGATCGCCGTAAGAAGTTGCAGGAAAGTTTGCTATAATTTATAATTGTCTTGTCGAATCTCATGTTCACAGTTCCTTACTACGGCTTGTCAGGAGCTACTAGGATGGACAAATACTCTAGGTAGTTAACTCATATATCATAAACTGTTGTCTTGACCTATGAACTGGCTGGAAAACACTGGACATTTTTAGAGGACCCTAAAAGAAAGCAGAAGTGTTGTCATATAAACTAAATGGTACATTTGAATCTTCTTTAAGAGAATCTTATCTGAAGATAGAGGTATTGCCCGATTACCTATCAGGCTTTTCTTAAAATGTTCAAACCTACAGGTCTTATCATTGGCTAAGCACTGTCTAGCTGTAGAATCTTACATGAATTCCAAAAAAGGCCTTATGCACTGGCAGCAACACTTTGGAATTATCCAACAGTCTTACCTGATGGCAGCATTACTGCCTTATGAACGGGTAGAAGGACTTTGTTTCTGCTGACAGACACAAGCTTGTCCAGTATAAAGAGGACCATGGGGCCAAGGAAGAAGTAAGGCCACAGAGGGATTTGCACAAGTCGGGCAGCACCATGTAGAAACATCAGGATGTACACCACTATATAGAGGCTGTGGAGTGGTGCATACAGAAACATGAGTTGCATTATAAATTTAAAAAGTACCGCTGCATTACTATATATATATAGACTTCACTTAATACAAACCTGTTTAACGCGAAATTTCTGCTTACATGAACAAAAAAAAAGGTACCCGTTTTTTTTCGCTATATAATCTATCCATTCAAAATTCCGTTTACACGAAATAGAATTCTAAAGGATCTCGATAACGCGAACAACTTTTGGGCCGCACTGTTGTTTTTGCTTGAACTCTCCTTTTTCGTTTGCATTGCCANCGCCCCCCCCCTCCCCATCCCCTTCCCACTGAGTCTTCTATAACGTAACAGCCCGGATTCAACCCGGTTTATAGAACACGTTACACAAATTATTGATAACACGAACACATATCTGTGATCCCCTGGAATTTGTGTTGTCAGGTATTTACTGTATATGAGAAATTTCCCTCCCTCACTAAAATCATCAATCTAGGACATACTGGTCCGCCAGGTTAAAGATCAGGAGGGGCTTTAAAAAAAAACAACATTTGAAATGATTATATTTCATGGTCCATTAGCTAAAAATAAATTATTTGGCGTGTCAGACAATGCGGCTTCTACACTCAAAAGAGCACCATTTCTTTTGTCAAAGTGAACAACCTTATAGTGTGCAACTTTCATTTGCCCACTCTATCTTTGTATTGTGCTTTCAATTGACAAAATCCTGCATTGTATGTTTCCCTGGTAAACTTGCACGCACGCACGCACGCACGCACGCACGCACGCACGCACGCACGCACGCACGCACNACACACACACACACACACACACACACACACACACACACACACACACACACACACACACACACACACAAACGAATTTGTACATGTAATACTAGTTCTCCCACTGATCATCAGATTCAATATCACCATCAATTCATTAATTCCCTCAAGCAGAACGAAGTCGGAGATTTCATATGAGTACATATTCAATTTGTAAAAACACTGTAGCGAGAGAATTACAGGGAGAAGCTGCATCAGCGCCTGACAGTATAATGTTTATTTTGAATGCCAGTACTAAATATCTTATCTTATCTTATCTTATCTTATCTTATCTTATCTTATCTTAAAGATTTCTCAGCCAAAGTCGCGGTTCTTATCATTACAGAGCAAGTGACATACATATCTGTATTTGCTTTGCAGTCACCACAAGACCTTAACCATCAACAATGAAATCGATCACTACCACAACTGCCTTTATCAACTATACTAGCATCAAAACAAGAACAAGAATAAGAACAACACGAACAACAACAAGAACAAGAACAAGAACAACAACAACAACAACAACAACAACAACAACAACAACAACAACAACAATGATAACATCATCAGGATAACGTTTTAATTTGCACAGCAGACTCACTCCGTGTAACAACAACAACAACAACAACAACAACAACAACAACAACAACAACAACAACAACAGCAATAATGCCAAAGAAAATAAACAGACTAATCTTACTTGTGTGTGGTTCTGAAGTAACTGAACAAATTCCGCCTGGAATATGGAGTTGCAAAGACATACAGCACCACCAGCACCAACACTAAGATAACACCTGTCAGGCCTGCGGTCAAAGAGAGACATAATATGAATGAACACCATGGCTCCTCTGAACAATTCAGATACTTGTTATAGTCGGTGTAAGCTAACAATAAGATGTGATGAAATAATGATGATGACGACGACGACGATGATGATGACAACGATTTATATTCGTGTCATTTCCACAGATGAAGGCTTTTGTCGAAAAACTTGGAGCAGGGATTTGCCATCTCATGACTATTATATATTTATATAGATATGTTTCATTTAAAAAGTGTATTGAGTTGAAGTCCTTCTTTGAAATTTGCGCTTTTTTTTTGACAATGATGATGATGATGATAATGATGATGATCATGATGATGATGATGGTGGTGAGTCTTGATAAAGTGATCAGACACGGAACGTTGACCATTCTTTAAAATGAATTCATTATAAATTTTTCAAGGTTGTTTCACATCTGGGCAGAACCATTTAATTTCAGTGATAATGATGGTGATGATGGTCATGGCGCTGATAATAACGAAGACGAAGTTGGTGATAATCGTCCCTATCGGTGTTTTTTTTTCTTTAACCTCTCAATAATCGTACAATAGGGCTATATATAATATGAGTGGGAGATATGGCAGTGTAAAATAAATTCTCTATTGGTAAATACAAGTCCCCCCCTTTTTTTTTGGCAGAAGTGATGTGGTGTATAGACCGGTCACCTGTTCAAACATTTGAGCTGACAGCATACATTATTGTAAGTGGATTTTTCATAGTCGTTATTGTGTAGCGTTGTTATTAATGATGATGATGATACTTATTACATGTATGATAAAAATATTGTGGTTATATTACATTCCCATAATCGTTTGTTTGCTTCAAGCTGACACACAGTTCAAATGGTTTCTTATGACAGTGTATGATGAAAACGGTAGCTTCATGGTGATAGCCACTGATGGTAATGTCACAAAACATTTGAACTGAAAGAAAGAGAAAGGAGAAAAGAAGAAAAGAGAAGAGAAGAGAAAGGAAGGGAAGAAAGGAGAAAAGAAGAGAAGAGTAAAGAGAGAGAGAGAGAGAGAGAGAGAGAGAGAGAGAGAGAGAGAGAGAGAAGAGAGAGAGAGAGAGAGAGAGAGAGAGAGAGAGAGACAGGGAAAAGAGACGGAGCGAGAGAGACAGTGAGAGAGAGAGAGAGAGAAAGAGAAAGTCAGTAACAATTTTTGACAGTCGCATTAATTCAAGCCTACCTGTGATGGTTTGGTATGTCCAGTAGTGAAAACTTGCCAAAACGTGAGTGCTGCAGGAGCAATGGCAAGAATTATTGTTCCATGCTATATATATTACTTGCACAGGTTTTAGGAGTTACAGCATGACAGTTTTCCTTCTGTAGGTATAATCTCGGTGACTTCTTCCTCCTCCTCTCTCCTCCTCCTCCTCCTCTTCTTCTCTTGTCTTTCACCTGTTTCACCCCCTCTCACCATCTTCTGAAGCAAAACTCTCTGCAGATATTGACAGCATCAGGTGCCACACGAGTCATGTCAGGATAGCTAACAGCCATCATCACCACAACCACCACGACGACGACGACGACCACTACCCACCATTATTACCATCAGCAGCAATAGCACCACACCAGCTATTAACGCAGCAGCAGCAGCAACAATTATGATAGCTAATGCTCATGTAAGTGTAATGAAAAGGCAGCACCAACAGCAGCAGCAACAGCATCATCATCATCAGAGACATAATTTATCAAAGTAATGAAGTTCTAAGATAACGTACGGTCTGAAGTATTCTCTGAAATAGCAGTTGAGATCTGCGGACGCCTGGGTACTGATGTGGTAGAAGTTGAGAAGATGGCCGATCACGTGCATCACTGGAGGAACAAAGAAAATGTAAGCTACATTGCTAGTTATTAATTAATTAGGAGTATGTGAACCGCACCTTTCCAGCAATACCGTTAACAGTATCATCCATTGTTATTGTATTATATTTAGTTGTTATTTTCAGCATCGTTCACAGCTGCCAAGTTAACTTTCTTCTCACAGAAGCATCAACACGTGGTCAATAAAATATAAAAGACACCAACAGAATATGACACAGGGTTCATTGACTTGAATTAATGACATAAAGAATTGGAAGGACATACAAAACTTTCTGTCTGTCTATCTGTCTGTTTGTCTGCCTGCCTGCCTGCATGCATGCATGCATGCCTACCTGCTTGCCCACCTGCCGGCCTGCCTACCTGCCTGCCCGCCCACCTGCCTGTCTGCCTGCCTGCGTTGGCTTTATTTAGCTGCACTGGCTAAGGCAGCTGCTGCAACCTTACCCGCCGATGTTTGCAGACCAGATCGGTCCTGTCTGTCCTTATTATCAGTGAGGCATTTAGAAAAAAATCTCAATGCCATTGTTATCTTCAAACAAGTAAATCTTATGTATTTACATCACAGATGTGGAAGATATGAAGTGACTCAGGTATTAAATGTCACAAATGTCGAATTAAAGAAATGAATGTCAAATGTTTAACATAAACTCCCGTGTTCTATCATCTTGACCATCAGCATCTTTCGCCACCATCTTCATCTTCTGTGCCACAGTTGTAGAGCAACCAGCAGGAATAGTCTTTCCTACTTAAGTATACCTAAGTTTGTGCCAGGATAAGAGAGAAGGGTAAGAGGGAAGAGTGCACCCTTAGTAGAGTCCTGGAAGAATATCTAGGGACCCCCTCTCTTCCCTAACTTCGCTTCTTACCCAAATTCTGCTCTCAAAGGGAATCCAACCACACCTCGAAGGAGTCTTAGGATCATATCAAATGGACACAAGACACCTGTAAACTAAGGGGAAAATCTGTCTGTCTTACCTGTGAAGAACATCGCCATCCCAGCGACAATTATGTGCATGTCATGAAAATTGTCGAAAGGGATGAACTGATGAAGAAAAGTCTCTCTGAAATAACAAAGAATACATTTGTCTTCAAGGGGGAGCAAATAAATACAGAGCATATTTTTTCTTAATGTTCCTATTCTTTTCCCACAACTCACTAGGAGCAAAATGCTATAGGTTTCAAATTGGACAGAAACCAAGAAAATGATCTCTCTGAATGCAAGTAATAGGCTAATTTTGGTAAGTAAATCTATCCAGTGGATTTTTGTGTTCTTATCAAAAATGGTGGAGGGGGTGTGTTAAAGTTTCAAAATAATATATCTATGTATTTTTGCTCTTCACTCTTTAACAGAGATTATGGAAATGAAATTCGGGTCTGTTCTAAACACATGTAAGTTTGAGTATATAAAGAGCCATAAATATTTAAACACATAATAAGCGCATGTTCACTGTATTGTCTTAAAATCCTTTGATTACAGTTCCCTAATCTTTGTGGAGAAATAGAAAAGACTCCTTGCGTATAAATTTGACCGCAGAAAAATTCACCGAATCAAAAAAAAAAGGAGGAGACTAGATTACCGACATTTGTAGTGATTAAACCTGATATAACAATCAGACAGACCTAGTCTACATGTCTGCACAACACTCTGACAAGCTCTCCTCCACATCCCCGCGGTTATGATCGTGGACTTACCATCATTTTAAGCTACTGGCCAATAAACTTCTATCGACTGTGGAATTTTCACAAATGGGACCCTTTATTAAGCCGTCTCACATACAATACATGGAAGCTATGTGGCCTGATGACATATGTTGGATACCTGAAAAATGTAAGCGTGTTTCGACTCATCGTGACCAGAAGGCTGGCATATGTGAACATCTGGGCACTAGCAGCTCCTCTGGTGACGGACACACCATACCCTGCCATGCGTCGGAGTCCAGCATGCTCACGCTCGAAGGAATAGTCTGAAACGTACAAGTAATTTAACATTAAAATTTCACTGCCGTTTTTTCGTGTGCCCCAATTAATATACATGTAGCCTACTAACCGTGTCTGATGAAGATTAATGATTGTTTGTTGGCTTTTTTGGTTGTTTTCTTGCTTGCCAATAAAATTGATGATGATGATCCTTATCAATTAAATCAGAACTTCGAGCCTTTTCGGAAGGTATGTCAGTTTTGCTTCTTACTTAGTCTGTGAAGGTCATTCATGAACAAAACACACAGAACATGTTTCATCATTATGCATGTCATTGCTCAATATAAAACTAGAGTACGTGATAACATCACAGGCTAGATTATACATATTTGACGGGTTATACTTTGGCATACAGGTCGTTACTAGGACTTGCATTTGAGGTAATGGTGTACAATTAAGGGCGTATGCTCAATACTGTCTTACTTTGTCCGCTGGGGGTATTTTTGAGAAACATCATCATTGATGGTCCGGAAGTTTCTATTAATTATCACTATTGTACGAAGTGAAATAGCACTGTGCATACGGTGCTTTCTGTTCGCATGTAAATAAAATGAAAGCCCACTTATTCAACCAGTAGGTAATTTTCCTGATCTCTGGGTAGCTTCACAGGACATAACAACTCGATTGTTTGGATTGTGGTGAAATTCAGTCCCCAGTTTTTAATAGTTTAAGTGTCATAATAACATTTGTGTGAAATGGATTGGATGAAATTCCAGTGCAGCACCAGTAGCTGACATAAAACCTTTTCTCTGTCTCACCCTCCCCTTCCAAGGACAATGTCAACAACACTGAAGTCATTCCCTTGTTTATTCAAACTCCATCCATGTGCATAGTCTTTATTTCCTTGGATCATCTGAATCAATGTCCTCTTTCGGCTCTCACAATAACGGGCATCAGGTTTAAATGCTAATGAAAAATGGATTGGTGCTTTGTTTTTGGGGTCGGTGACTTCACTTGTCAGATGTTTTCGCTGAAGCAGTGTTAATTTAAAAAAGAAAACCGAATTATTTGCAGTATTTGTTTGGAGAATCGTTCTCTGCAACCCCACTCAAAATATAGTCTGTCTACTCTACTTCATAGCCACGAGGACATGGAAAAGGCTTGCAGTCTAAATGAGCCGTGATCAACAGATATCTATTATGTATAGAAAGTACAAAATTCTTACATCTGGAGCTGTTGTGATAAAACAGAAGGTGCGATTGATCGGACTGTGTTTAAGAAGTGTTGACTAATGTTACTCACAGTAGGCTCTCTCTATGAAGATTCCCAGAGTCACCAGGACGTAGAGTGTCAACCAGAAAATCTGTCGTCTGTGGTTGTCGAAGTAACGAGTCACAGTCTGCAGGTGCTTTGCGAATTTGGTCTTTGGTACTTCTTGTCTCTGAGAGTGCAGCCTGACGTGGGCAAAATCCACCATGCTGGTTGGTCTCACCCTCCTAAAGACCAAAAAAAGACCAAAAAGAAGATTGACCGATGATGTTTTTTCTCTACAGATACCATGGCGAATAACGTAAGCCACCAAGGACTTCCATTGCTACCTATGAGCAGTCCACATCAACATTTCTCCGTGCTGCGTGCAGCTATCCTATTTCTGGTACACCCAGAATTTTCTCGCCTCATCTTCCACTGCTTTTGTTTCACATTCAGTTTTCCAGCTGTCATCTCTAGCCGCTGTCTTTCCATAAAAAAAAGCACACAACAAGCAAACAAACAAAAAAAACTGTGGCTCAGATCAGATTCACGAGAACACATTCCAGTTAATATATTACTATACTATACTCTACTCTACTATACTATACTATACTATACTATACTATACTATACTATACTATACTATACTATACTATAATTATGTAGAGGTCACTGTGAATTGGACCTGAACACTGGCATGTCTTGGATACCAGAGAAACTCTCAACGCTGGTTCTTTGTCATCTGTAGGCGGACCTAGCTTAGGCTATACTATTACAGCAGACGGCACGAGACAGTCAGGTCTTATTCTCAGTGGGTTGAATCTCGCCACGTCACTGTGTACTGGCCCATAAATAATTGCAGCTCTTGATTACCAGAGAACCTCTAGCCGATCTCTGGTTGTCAGATGTCGGCGGAACCAGTCTAAGTCAAACTGTCGCGGCAGACGGTAAGAGCTTGTTTCGGTCTTAAGTAGATGCCTAGATGCCATGATAAGTGCACTGAATATGCTACTCTAGAGTACACTGTCCACCGGACCTCAGCAATGGCAGGTCTTGGTTATCAGAGACGCTCTCACTGATCTCTGGTTGTCAGCTATCGGCGGACCTTTTCAATTTCTGTAAATTTTACATGCCTTATCCTCACTGTTGTGAATAATTAGTAACATCTGTGGGCTCTGCGTTCCTTTTTTTTTTATACAGTGAGAATGAATCATGCTCCAGTTTATATTTTGAGAGTTTATACTAGTGAATTGCTGCTGAATGCACCTTTAGCAGCGTTCAACATGCAGAGGTCATGCATTTCTTACGATGGTACACATGGTAAGAGATCCCATCGTGCATGCGCAAGCTCTCAGTTATCTAGACAAAATGGTCTGTAATCAGTGGTGATTCGTGCCTTCGACAACTGGGTAGGCAAGCCCCGATATAGACAATTTGAAAAAAAAACATTGCAAACAAAACTGACAATGATGTAAGCTTTCTGTTTTTTTTTGTTTCTGACAATCCACCAATCTTTCCTCTCCCCTGTCCACCTCTCTTCTTTTCCATCTTCCATATCTGGAAACCATAATGTCGCTCTTCGTCCTTGTAAACGATACACATTCTCCCTTTCTTGTTAAAAGCTTCTTTAACAAGGTGGTGGAATTTGGCCAAATTACTCTCTTCTTTTAATAATATGTGCCCGCTAAACGCTTACTTTTTAACCAGAAATCCCCATGTTAATTTATGGTCGTTCAGGGAAGGGTGAGCTAAAACCGAAACCACTGTGTCTGAACCCTCCTACCCGGGCTGAACCCCTGAAGAACTATGCGCTACCGATTTGCTACATTTTGTGAAAGTTGGCATCATTACAATCAGCTCTTCTCTCTGTCTACTGTATATTTTCTTAAAACTGCCATTATCATTGCCTCATAATCATATATTTACATTACCAATGCCCAAAATTAGACTTCCCTTAGTCATTCCTAGATGAAAATAATAATAATTAATGGCGCCTGTGGGTGGAATGGTGCACTATACAAAGCTTGGGCATGTCCACCTTCTGGCCTATTCTCACTGCCCCTTGGCTTCTAAATTTCCAAGCTTCTCTGAAACAGAGTATTAAGACTCTTTGGCTGCTTAGCGTCCCAGTCGGGGGCAAACATACGTCTGCCAGCCTTGACGGTTCATGGGTTATCACTGAGTCAGTGCGGGCAAGCTCAGAGGGGAGGCAAAACCTCTTCCTGTTTTTTCTCTTCTCCCTCTCCTTATGGAGAAAGAATGCTCTTTCATCGTAGATGTGGCAATAAACTTTATGAAATTCGATTAAATAAATTGAATTCTTGGTATTGTAAGAAAGGACTTCCAATTTGTTTTGCCTGTTCACTCAGAAATTGTTGGGTGGGCTTTGCCTAGTTTTCGAATTGTCATCACATTCTCTAGCCGCTTTCTTGTAAATGCCTTATCCTCACTGTTGTAAATAGTTAGTAACACCTGTGGGTTCTGCGTTCTTTCTTCTTAACTCAGTGTGAGAATAGAACATGCTCCAGTTTATATTTGTGAGCTTATACTAGTGCACTGGTGTGCAGCGTTCAAAATGCAGAGGTTCTGCACTTCTTACAATGATAAGAGATCCCACTGTGCATGCGCGAGCTCTTATTTATCCGGACAAACTGGTCTATAGTGACCATTTTAGGGAGTGGGGCTATATGATCATTGGAATATGATTGTCACATGCGAAAGACCTGTATGTTGCCGTTAACTCCTCTGGTGGACAAGTGGCGTTCGTAAGCAGTCCCGACTGTAAGTGCATATCAGTCTTTGTTCTGAAACTGTATGAAAGGTCTAAAATAAGATAGCCACTACTCTGACTGAAAGGCGTGGGGGAGGAGGGGGGAAGTAGTTTAAGAAAACAAACGCTTCAAAGATGGAAGAACTTAATTTAAGGACATGGGCGGACATCAGTTCACGGAATACTGAACTAGACTCATCCTGATATTACTATATATTCCTGTGTGTTTTTATCATGAAAAATGATTTTTGTGCAGTAATAAACCGTTGATACTCCCCGCTCCTTTTATGAATGAAAGAGGTTTTAGCTGCATCAGTTAAGAAGGGATTTGTTCCTCCCTCCATATAAAAAAAATCACTTACTTGTATCCATTAACAAATGACATTGCCCTCTCTCTCATGGTTCCTCGTCTTTGGCCCAGGGTGGCGGTCTCTCCAGCCACTGAAATTGGAAGTGCTATCCTGTGTACCACTGCCACTTCAACGTTCATCATTACCACTTCCACCATCCCCATCCTCCTATTCTTTCTCCTCCTCCTCCTCTTCATCATCGTCATTGAACCTAAATATGATTCTGCCCAGGTATCATCATTATCGTCATCATCATCATCATAACCACTACCTCATCTACTGCCATCACCACCACCACCACTTTTCCCACCATCATCACCTTCATCAGAATTTAAGTTATCAATATTTCCTACAGATATATCAGACTATCTACTTTCAAATATCGTTCGCCAATGTATAGGACACAGGAATTCAGTCACTTAAATTTGAAGGAATTCAATCATTTGAATATGAAGTTATAACCAATAAAATTTTCAAGGTTTGATATGCACTTTCATAGTCGAATTTAAAATATATGGACATCGTTACACCGAACGATTGCAAACCAAGTTGCTGACATTTTTTTTAGAACATACTGCTTACAGCAAATCACATACATAACACTTGTCTGATTGAGACAATATTAACATCAGAAACGTGAAAAAAAATAACGACATGGAGAATCAAAACTGCGTCTGGTCGTCATAATTAAAATAGAAAGGATGAAGAAAAAGGGGCTTAAGCCTGAAAATCACTTTATTAATAAGAGAAAGCACAAAAAAAAACAACGGTGAAAAAAAAAATCCAGAGCTGAAGCAAAATACCTCCATCACCCTCGTCATTGCCACGATCCTCCTCTTCCTCGTCATCATCATCATCATCATCACCACAATCTCCACCATCGTATCCACATGGCGAGACATTTGTGTTAATTAAATATAACACAGCCACCTACCATCTAGGTTGAGAACTGCGGACTTCCACACATCACCCGAGCTGTCAGAGAACATCACTTTCTTGAAATCTTCAAACGTCAGATACCCCTGACGTTCTTTGCCCGCTTCCTTGAAGACAGCGTCCACCATGTTGTTGATGTTTGCAGCGCTGCTTTTCCCTGCCTCGTTCAGCTCGACAAGGGACCTGTGCCAAGGGACAAGAAAGTTCAGGGCTAT
>JAWQUT010000044.1:2313767-2323156 GCA_033807755.1 Ellobium chinense | reverse complement strand
GGGGTGGGAGAGGAGGAGGGAGGGGTAGGAGGGGGGAAGGTTTCGGACCAAAGTGTTTTCTCAGAGCTTATGACATGAGAGGAAAAACTTTAACTATTACTCAGAATGAACCATGCCACTTTGGCCTTGACAACCTCTCAACATGTAGTGTAATCGGATAAATTGATGTCCATAACACAAAGTATCGGTGATTTATATTCGAAATAAAAACAGTAATAAATAATAACAGTTTATATGTGCTATGCAATGCATTCCCCTACAGGTTTGTTGTAGATATCGATTAAAAATTAGATTGATGTAGTTGGTGTAGAACAGTGATCAGTGTACGGTACTGATAATCGAAACCATAGGGGTTGATTCGTAAGGAAAGGGCCTAATCTAGCTTACAAATTTAGCACAGTGTTTCTTAGAAATAGTATTTACTCTCTTGTCTCCCTTTGCCATATCTCACAGCCCAAAATACCTTGCTATTCGCGTTTATACATAGTCTCGACTCCCCACTGCATTTATACGTTATCGTAACCATTCTAAACATACACATTATCTATTGTTTCAATCTTGGGTCCGTCCTTGGATCCCCCTCCCCCGTCCTCTACTCGGAAGGAGGTTTGTCATGCGTTTTCTGAAACCTTGCTCTTTTTTTTATGTTTTGGTGGTTGTTATCGCATTGTAACACTCCAACTTCAGAATCTGCAAGCGTTATAGTACATATTACATGAATACTTTCTGGACAACACTTTGATTGTTTTACTAATTGATTTATTCATTGATGAACTGACTGGTCGATTGCTTTATTGATTTATTGATTGATGCAGTTTTTGTTTGATATCTGATCTGACCCATCATTTGTTGTTTGTAAATGTGTGCCCAATACCAGATTTTGGTTTGGACGTTTGTTTTCAGCAATTTCTTTAAACCTTGAAACAGGCATATGGTAGCTAATCGCCATTGGAGCCGCTCCTGTTAATCCCCTATTCGTTTTCCGCTTACTGAATGCATCACAGGATGTTATGGTGGAAAATGAAATCATGTGGATTACGTGAAAGCAGAGAAAACGCTGTTCCCACCAGTGTTCGATTGGTGAAAATCAAATGCGTGCGTGCGTGCGTGCGTGCGCGCGTGTGCGTGCGTGTGTGTGCGTGTGTGTGCGTGTGCGTGCGCGTGCGCGTGCGTGTGTGTGTGTGTGTGTGTGTGTGTGTGTGTGTGTGTGTGTGTGTGTGTGTGTGTGTGTGTGCGTGTGCGTGTGTGTGTTCAGAATGCCTGCCATGATTCACTGTACGTTTATTACCCTTTTCCATCATTATCATCAATTTTTACCGAAATCTTAATTATCAACAATATACGTACAGCATCGGAAAACATCGTTTTTGTTGATTGATACCTTATCCAGGTCATTGACCACATTTTTAAGAACATCGTACATTGTTGTGCTCTGAATTTCTTGAAATTCGGCGGCTGTAAAGAGTCTGCAAAATAAATGCAAAAAATAAAAAGACTATTACTGATCACGTGGGGAAATTATTTTACAATGCCATGAAGTATTATACATTTCATTCATAATTCAGTACACATCATACATGTAAATACATAATATTACAAATGAAACTTATAACAAAGTCACTATTAGTGGTCCAGAGTGCAGCGCCATGGTCCGTCCGCCTTTAAAGCCAGGTACCACCTGATTTGAGTGGGAAAGAGAGTGAAGTATCTCTCATAGGGACACTGACGGTGACCGTCCAGCCAATGAGCTGAACACACACACCTTAAACTTTACAGTCTTCAGTTTTTGAGNGACTATCCATTATAAAGTGATTTCTTAGCTAGTTTGTGCATTTCATTCAAGTTAAGGGATGTNAGTCGTCTCGCTTAAGCGGGTTGCCGTCCCGCTCACATGTATATATTTAAATAGCAAAAATTCCGTTCTCCAGGCATTCGTCTCACTTAAGCGGGCGTCCCGGTCACGCGTGTCCCGCTTAAGCGGGTTCCACTGTATCTCTCATAGGGACACTGACGGTGACCGTCCAGCCAATGAGCTGAACACACACACCTTAAACTTTACAGTCTTCAGTTTTTGAGTACAACTTACAAACCACACGGCCAAGTTGCAACCGCAGCCACTTAAAAACTTTCCACTTGTTCACGATAGAGCTGACACATCCCTAACTTTAAGCACGCTGATCGGTGAAAGGGAAGGGTGCAGTTTACATAATAATGCAACCCTCCATTACATCTTGTGATAAACTGAAACAATTCGGTGAACATTTTGACCACATTTGGCAAATACAAGTTATGCGGTATGTATGGACAACAAGAATAAGTACTGATATAACTGAAATCGTGTTAATGATAATTGTCGTGTTGAATGCTTACACATATTGGATCAGAACTGAATATTGTTGAATTATAAGTATGAACAATAAAAAAGAAAAGGAAGGGGCAGGTAGAACGATTGCTCTGCGTGAGATACTCTTTTGTTAGTACTCACCCCTGCCAAGCTCAAACAGTAGGTGTACTATTTCTGAAATTTTGACGTGATATTTGGCTATTTACTTAGTGAAGCTTGGTCCAAAAGAAAACAAACATTTTAAATAATATCTATTAAACTTATACAGTTACAGCACAATTACAATTTGCCGTTTTAAGATAATATTTGTACATACTCCTAGACGCGGACAGGGAACCTGGACATCTTTGAGACACACTAACTACAAAAAAAAACCCTCGATGTAAGGTATACCTTCGGCACATGGCAACATTATACTAAATACTGAGGTATACTTAATACCAAGATACCTGAATAAAGAAATGATAGAAAATAATGAATCCGTGCAGGTGACATTCATACTTAACCTCCTAACTGCCTTAACCTGAAAAATTCTCGACCTGTGATATCACTGTTCCATACGGAAAGAAATGGAAGAAGCTGCATCATGACAACACTACTTATTTATTGACACAGTGCTGTCCTTTCCTTAGAATAAAATCAGTCATATTACTAGAGATTTCAAATCTTGCGATTTCTATATCTGTGTATAATCCCTGGCAGTGAAGAACTTAATAACAAACTATACTTATTAAATGATTACTTAATAGCCATATTCCACTTTACTTACTTATTGTTTTCCCAGTTCTCGTACCAGAACCTGTCCCCATGTCGAATGCGCAAGAATTGGTCCAGCAAGATGGCTTGGAACAGAGGCCCAGGACCGTTGGCCTCAGTCTCCAACAGACCGCCAGGGAATAAGTCCAAATCGTCAGGAGCAGAGGCGCCCCCATACAGTCTTTTCAGTTCAGCCAGGTTCTAACAACATGTGGAGGAGAGAAAACTGACTGTTCAAGAAAAAAAAAAAAAACACCTCAAAAACACAGCCACCTCAAAGTAAAGGTCGATAACACTGTTACCATCCATCGCCACTTTGTATTTGCGACAGTAACACTGTCAAAACCCAGAAAGTAACAATCAGCACCGTTGTCATGGTGACTGTAATCGTCATCTCGCACTATCATTACAGGGCAATAACAATGATGAGAAAATTAAAGATTACAACAGCAACTACAAATGTCTCCACCTAATCGCAATTCCCCGGGAAAATGACAAAAATTGCAACTGAAAGAAGCTGCAAATATCCAATGGCATTTCGGCAGAGGTACAGCATAATATGGTCATGTGAATGACGATGTTGCAAATATGCAGAAATTGCGATTATCCGAACTGCGATTAAGCGGCGTCGACTGTAAAGCCCAGAAATGTCACCTGACTCCTCTAAAGACTCTGAAGGTCTCATAATGATTCGATCCCTATACTACAAATTGCGAATCGACTGGATAGTCATGGAGACCCGCAGAACTGCAAGTTGTGATCACGTGTAACTGTCATAAGAGCCTTCTACAGAATGTTTCAAAGAGGCTGATACTGCGAATCATGTATGATGTATCAGTCAGTTTTATTCGTATGTTCACCCTGCCTGTGTAAAAAGGCTAGCTCATAATATTAAGACGATGAACCTGGTCTTTTGGCTTCTTACCTCTTTGTAATTACCACTCGCACTTATGTCAAACCAGTCGTTTATTCTATGTAGCCCATACGCTTCTCTGATAGCATTGTAGCTTGGCAGACCCAGATCACGACCTCTTTGAATGTTCAGCGCCCCAAGGTCACGTCTTGACCAGTCCAAAGGGCCGAAAACTTCCTCTGAAAGCAAACGTCCAATTTACGACGGTGCACTCGCAGTTTACAGAAGCTTAAGCAATGACTGAGCCACCATCAACGATTAAGAGACTGAAGATTTGCAAATGACACCACATTCATTTTCACCACAATAAGTGACTTGGGAAACTTCATTCTCTTTATAGCAGAGCTCAGCGAGCGAAAATTATTAGGCAGAGAGTTAAAAGTGAAGCAGAGTAATATAATAATAAGTACAAAAGTAATAGAGAGTGAAATGATAATATCTACAAAAGTAATAATATTTATTAATCTAACCACCCTTTATAAAAAGGAAGACTATAGTGAACACGTTGAGCAAGAACGGAAAATAGCTTAATGGAAAGATGAACATCAGAATTACGAAGAAAGATCATGTTAAAACTAAATTCCCATCTTTCACGGAAAGGACAAAACATGATACGCCAACCGCGTGGAGAATTTTGCAGATATGAGTGTTTCCAGCGGGTAGTCCTCGTCTTTAGAGCTGTACAATGAACACAGACATCCTTATAGTAGAGGCTTTTGAAATGATATATTTTATGTCTCAAGCAGATTCTTAGGGTATCATGGACAACAAATGAAATAATAATATGAAGATTTTCTGAAATTTGGTATAAAACTAAGATACTGTATTCCAGTCAAATAAAGAGACGTCGGTCGTAAATCAAGGTCACGCTAAAGCAGAAAAAAAGGCGGAATGAGAGGAAAGGATCTAGTGATGAAACTCAGGCACATATTAGAAGGCCAGATAACTCATCTGTAAGTTTCTGATTAACTTTAAGTATTAAAAAAAAATGTTTGATGTACGAAACCGCTCCAAAACCAACTTGCCACTGGTTGTCAGTACAGAGACATTAAGATACATCCACCTTCAAGGTGATGTCATTAACCGGTATGATTGCCTAGGTCGGTCCTTTTCCAAAATGGTTACAGCATACTATGCTTACAAGAGTGTAGTATGTAACCAGTACCTTGATCTCCGACCAATAGCATCATACACCCAGCATTTTAGCACACCACGAATGTAATTCAGTTTGCTAGCTCCGGAAAAGTTAACGATTCCATAGCTCAGGGGTTAAAACAGTCGAACGTTTGATCCTCACAGCTAGCATTTTAATTCATTTCGTATAGACTATTGTTATTTTGTTTTGAATGCACCACGTTACTTACTCCAGTCTATTAACTGCGATAGTCGATTTCGTTATGGGATCATGACAAACATACTGTACTGGTTCCTGACACAGAGCCAGTACCCATTTCACTGGTTGCCAAACATCTTTGGTACTTACGCCTTAAGTCGCTGACTATGATGTTGTCCTCCATGGCCGCTCTAGTAAAGATCATTCCTAGGACCAGTTCATCCATTCCTGGACCTTGCTCCACAGTCTCCTGAATGAATGAAAGAGAGAATTAATGGTAAATCTGGAAGCCGTGCGGCTTGTGAGTAGTTCTAACAAAATGGAGAGTGTCTGGTCTGAGGTTTGTGGCTTGGACTCTCAAAACTGATCATTCACAGTAATTTGGTAAAATCCCTGGTGACACACTTCCTTAAAATGATATGTAACAACTGAAAAATTATCAGATTAAGCTCACCTTCCTCCCCCATAAATATAAGAGAAAGAATACTATACTGCATTGCCTTTCCACCCGATTACACATATATCATCATCAATGAAATGTGTTATACTGTCCTGCGTTGTACGGGCAAATTTTATCGACTAAGCACCACTATCACCACTATACCATCATCATCACCTAAACCATCCACATCACCACGAACAAGGAGAATAAAGTCCTTTTAACCTCTCGGCTATATGATATATGACTTCCATGTACGCTCTTACTCTTTGTTACAAACAATTAATTAAACTAACCGGTTTTGAATGTGCACAAAGAGACAATAGTTTGTAATTTCACTTCACGGTAATATGCACAATCACTGGGAATACCCAATTTTGACCCATTCAGGAGTGGTGCAATTAGGAGCTTAGCGACGTCTGGGAGTGTCCGTAAACCATACATACATTATAATTAACGTACTGCATTAACTACAATGAACACAATATCACAACAGTGCGTTAACTAATGTAAGAATTATGCATATGGCCACTGGTTAAGTAATGTGAACTAATTTCCCTACGTGTTTACACTGATTATAATCCTCTGTTATAAAGAAGTTCGCCATTAGTCTGGACATTTTTTGGAGGAAATGTGATAGAATGGGAATCCTCACATTTGGGTTTTTTTTTATATTTTGAACATGCTTGGTGTTGATTTATCAACGATATTTAAGTCCTTCATCCATGGAACATGCATTGTGGCTGATTCCCTTGTTCCAACGTACAGACTAACGGGCCCACGGTAATCTAGTGACATCAGAATTTGATAAACAAAACGTTGCAAAAGGGTTAAAGGATGTTTTTTTTTCATACCTCAGGTACCCAGTATGCATTACAGAGTCGCACTCCTCTCACACTGGCTTCATCATCACCAGAATCCTTTGCAGTTGTGAACTGTGATTTTACCATGCGAGAGGTGTCTTTGCATTGGTTTTGTTCCATTTTTCTGCAAATAAAATAAGGATGACCATTTCTGGGCAAAAGAGATTCAGGTTTCCATCTGCTTGCCTGCCTGTCTATCTGCCTGCTTGCCTGCCTGCCTACTTGCCTGCCTGCTTGCCTGCCTGATTTCCTGCTTGCCTGCCTGCCTGCCTGCTTGTCTGCCTGCTTGCTTGCCTGCCTGCCTGCCTAGCCTGTCTGCTTGTCTGCCTGGCTACTTGTCTGCCTACCTGCTTATTTGCCTGCTCGCCTATTTGCCCGCCCAACTTTATCATAATGTGGTAAATAAACAGATTCACACTTTACGCAATGGAACATGAAATCGTACACCCATCCAGTTTGCCACACATGTGAGTGACAAAACAGTTGTTTCTATCGAAGTCTTGCAGCCAGTCAAAATGAGGCTTTAAGTCGCTTTGTTTTATCAGATCAAGTTACTGATATGATAATGATAAGAACACAGTTTATGTATTGTCAGTAGGTGAGAACATTTTTGAGTTAGCTTTAGTGGTGTTGCGTGGCCACATCGTTACGGCGTTGGACTCACGATCTGAAGATCGTGGGTTTGGTTCCCGACCATGGCCATGTTGTAAATGCATTAGAAAAGCATTTTTTTTTTACATTTTCTTCAGTTCACCCCTCTGTAAAATAGATACCTGGCTATAGGCAGTGGAAGATATTGTCAGAATGTTAGTGATCAGTGTCAGTAAATGGTAGCGGCCCTGTATGCTCCTTAGTGAGTTGAGAAAGTTCTAGAGTGATCGGGCTTGCTGGGATAACAATAATGTGAAATCGCGTGAGCAGGTATAAACCTGGAAACAAGACTTTTACCGCATCATTATTATTATTTTTGTTATTAATATTCTGGCCTTGAAGTAATAGGTAGTCATCCTCATGCAATGTAAAAATTTGTGAGAACTGAAGAACAGTTATGCACCCATAAAATCATGAAATCTGATTAATAAAATTACAAAAATTCATATAATTGTGTGTACAAAAATGATCTTACTCACAGTTTCCATAATAAAAAAAAATGATCCTGGATGGTCCTGATCACTGTCAGTGCCTGCTGTCTCAGCCCCTTGTCTAGTTACATTAGCCTAATTTTGACAGGCTCATATTTGACAAAACAATTTAGGGTTGCATTTGGGCAGCAATATTATTAAATTAGGGGCAGGACAGGCATGACCAAGACAACACTATGCTCATGAAAAAATGCCAGAAGTGCAAATCTAGGCTGTGGCAGAGATCACAAGGGAGATTTAAAATTTTACAAATAAGGAGGAAGACTGGTTTAAAATACGCGCACTTGATAGCTCCTTCGCCGCATTATTTCGACACACGCCCGAAGTCAAACTGAAAGAGTTTACTCCCTTGCAACGTCTGGCCATGTCTCGGTTTTGTAGTTGTGAAGGACTCCATGACTATACTCGAGAAAGTCAAGGAGTGTACGCTGAGAAAAAAATGGACTGAAACAGTCTTTCATATTTCGGTATGGTCATCGTTTGGATTTAATGTCCTGGTCACGCATGAGTCAGGCAAAATGAAGTGGCCAATCGACTTTCAAGTAAGTCAGAATGTGCAGGATGCATTCTGTATGACATGGGATGACACGGGGCAGACTCTGAAAGAGACTGCAAGAACATTGAGAGTAGTGAGACGAAAGGGTGTGGAAATATCACTCAGTCATACCATATTGAGGATTATGGAGTATCCAAAGGAGATGGAGATAGAAGAATAGTGAATGGATGTGCTAGAAGAGGCTATAACCAGATGATGATAGGCAATAATTAGTATTCAGATTCTGTTGTGGAGACTTGAAAGGATAATTGAACAAATGTGGTACCGCCCAATTTGCGATGATATTGTTGATTCAGGTTGACAAGATAACAAGACTACTCACTTTGTGATAACACCAGACGGGACCAGAGTATGTCCAAACCTCATAGCCCCTGCCATAAATTCTGAGCTGATGCCAGGGTGAACGTTCGGATCGTATCCTGTTGAAGATATTACATTGACAGCCTCTGTCATGGTTATGGTCATGGTAATGGTCAAGGCCACACTTACAAACTCCCCACCATCACCACAGCATCAGATGGCATCACTATCATCAATGCCATTACCACTCTACTGTTCTACATACCACCAGCACCACATTATCACCAGCATCAGATTAGACTTCTATCATCACTTCTGCCATTACCATCATAATTATCATTAAGTAATTAATTTAAAAACAAACACTGAACAGGAAAATGCAGAATGAACGAGAAGTGAAAGTGAAATCCAAATACATCAGTTGTACTTGAAGAATAATAAAGATGAAAGAAGAATAAAGAAAAGAGACGAAAAAACACAGTCGTCTGGCCAGGAGTCGAACCTGAGACCTCCCGATCGACTGAGCTGTCATGCATTCCGTAGAGCGTAATCACGTATTCGAGTCATCCAGCTAGGACACCTGAATCTTCGACCACTGAGGTAACTGAGTGATTTCCCTCTTAACATTGTGTATATTAATTCTAAAACCATCGCTCAATTATCACCATTACTACCAAGTTAGACTATCTTCATCGTTATGAGTGTACCATCATCATTAGCATCATTATCATCATCATCATCGT
>JAWQUT010000044.1:2298767-2311267 GCA_033807755.1 Ellobium chinense | reverse complement strand
ACACACACACTGACACACACACACTGACACACACACACACACATACACACTGACACACACACACAAACATACACACAAACACACACACACAGACAGACACACACACAAACATACACACAAACACACAAACACACACACACACACACACACACAAACATACACACAAACACACACACACACACACACTGACACACACACACAGACACACACACACAGACACACACACAGACACACACACAGACACACACACACTCCTCCGGCGTGCGTTTTACAGTAGAAGGAATAACTCGTTGTCCTTACTTCGGAACCTGTTAACTGGCCTTAGTATATGGTCTCTGGGGGACGGAGGGTTAGCAAAGGGCAACCGAATCGTGTTGCGCTCTGGGAAGCTGTTCTTGATGTCATCAGTGGTCGCCTTCAGAAGCCCGTCCTTGAAGGCCCTGATTGCGTCCTCCATAGCTTTAGTGTGACCATACACCAAGGTGCCATCGAGGTACGGTGTGATTTCGTTCAGCTGAAGATTGAACATGGTATAACTTCTTGACATCTATTAGAGGGCAAATCGCTCATTTTGTACAGCGCAGTTAATCAGCTAATATAAAAAATCCCCCTTTTGTTTTGGCGCCCTGCCAGCAGTGTCAGGGTGTAGAAATATGTAAAATGACCTGTGATCTAAATAAAACATTCAGTTTGAAAGTTTCAGGTACAATTTCAGCCTTCTATATAAAAAAAAAAAATGTGTACCGGCCTATGTATTAGCAAGGGGTCAAAACCAGCCTAAAGAAATATTGGAGACCAAATCAGAATTCGAGATAATATTTTTTTAAAGAGATTTTTGAAAACTTTTGGGCGTTGACTCCCATTTTTATTCCTCTTAAAAGATCAGACAAAAAAAGCATTTTAACATCCATGGGAGAAATTTCTCGGAATCACAATGGTATTTGTAGAATAACACGAAATGTTAATGTGAGCAGTCGGGAAGTGTATTAGGGTCACGGGTGAACACTAGGCTCGCACGTGGAAGTAGGGACCGATTCAGGCAGTAGGTATTTAAGGATTAAATTGCTGTGAAATTAGCGTCCCTGTAGTGTAGTAGTAACACGGTCAGACTTGCAAGCTGAGAGACCCTGGTTCGATCCCCGGCAGGGACAGAAATTTTCTAGAGTAGGTTTTTTCGGCCCTTCTCAAAACTGATCATTCACAGTAATTAGGTAAAATCCCTGGTGACACACTTCCTTAAAATAATATGCAACATCTGAAAAAACTATCAGGCTAAGCTCACCTTCCTCCCCCTTAAACATAAAAGAAAGAATACTATACTGTATTGCCTTTCCACCCGGTTACATTAATAAGGCCGAAAGAAAAAAAAATTAGTTTCAATAACCTTAATATTCACACACTGACAAGTGACACTCTAATATTCTTGCTGATATATCGTCATGAAGATGCCATTAGCACCTACTAAAATGGCAAGGAATTTTTTATAGTTCCCACAATAGCAGAAAATTGGCCACAGGGAGGGGGGAAGAGTTTGATTTGATTTCAAGGGCTTAGATAAATACAAATATTTTTTAACACTCAGAGTAGGTAGGCTTTTGTCAGTCAAGTGTAAACTGTGCGGGTTGTTACTATGTAAGTAAAGTTATCCTAAGTAAAGTTATCCTGGGTACTATAATATGAAATGGCTTAAAATCTTGGGTAGTTTAATTCATTGTTGAAGTTCTCAACATCTAATTGATCCTAGGGCCTATTGCTATGTGCCAAAATTTGGAGGACGATTAAAAAAATATGTGTGGACAATTGGAAGGTTGTGGTGGAGCTGTGGGCTCTTGACGCATCTTTGTCCATCTAGGGTAGTTTTTTCGTTGCTCTGCGTTAGCCACGGTGAGGAAGTGTGCACACCAATTAGTTGTTTGTTAGAAATGTGACGTCTGTTTCGAAGACTCGAAGTGTGAGCTCGACAAAATGGTGGTCACCTTCGTCGGTTTCGAATTTGTAAGTGGACCTTTCTATCAACGGCCTTGTGTCAGAGGATGATGTGGCAAGAATCAGAGGTGGTATGAAAGCTAATGAATGAGGCAAAGATATAACGAACACCATTCGCAATTCAGTTCATTAATTTCTTGCTTTTCCACACTAGTCGCAGCGATCTTGGCTTGCCTAGAGACTAATACTTCCTTTGCTTAGGATCGCCCACAGATTAAATGGACCGCGCAGTTCACCCAGCTGCAAGGACCAAACAACTGCAGCCATGTAGATTTTCACTCTGTGGTTTTTACCTGCTGTCGAGGGTTGTTCGGAGAGTAACCTGTTCTTTGATCGTAGCGCGTTCTCTGGAAAGGCATCGCTAAATCGTCCTTTTGGTCAGGGTTGTATACGTGGTCCGTTGGAACTTTAATGTTGAAGTACTCTATGGGACAACCGGGTCGCTGGGCATCTAAGATTTCTTCAACCAACTGTTGGCCTGTGAGTAAAGGGAAACCAAAAGTACAGTAACAATAATGATAATAATAATAATAATGCATCTCGTATCCAGGCTGTTTACTGTTCACGGCAGGCCTGATCTCTCTCGGACTTTCTTGACTCCCCCGGAAGCATTCAGTGCCGCTACCATGTAAAGGCGCTGATCACTAAGCACTCTGGCAATATCCTCCACTGCCTTTAGTCAGGTACCCAATTTACAGATGGGTGGATTGAGGAAAATGTGAGTGAAACACTTTCCCGGTACTTTCAGTGCGACTATAATCGGTAATTGAACACACAATCTTTAGATCTCAAGGCGACGCTGTCGGCCATGCTGCTCCACAATATCAATATTTGTCAGGGTCGTGAGAATATTATTATTGTTAGGAACTTTGTGTGTGTAAGGCGAAAATAAAGAAATGATAAGTTGTGCTGTTTCAAACGGCCTTCTCTCCTGCTCACCCCCCCCCCCCNCCCCTCCTTTACACACACAGTTACAATAATACAGTTTTGGATGTAATCATTCTTTTTTCTTAATTAGCAAAGCCTTAGTTTCTATAACAACTTCCTGAACCATATCAAAGTGGCTAAATTTCAGGACTCTCTCACCCTATATTTGGTTTAGGATTAGGAACAGTGTAATAAACAAGAGAGTATGCAGGAGAGGGTTCCTAGGTAACGATAACATCTAACTGTTCTTTCCCAAACATTGCTCCAAACCCTGTCCCGAATCTTATATTAATCATTGTTACAGCAAACATGACATACAGGCTAAAAAGAGTCCTCTCTTGTTTCTTCATAATTTTTTAAAAAATTCTAGCTAGTAATTTATTGCTGTTGCTTTTACTGAAACTTCAGAAGCACAATTTCAATTTATTTTGCTAGGGACATTTGGATTCTTAAAAATAATTTAGGAACGTGATTAGAAACTTAATCATGCGTTGTAAGCTACTGTATCATATCTGTGAACATTGGATTGGAAGAATATCCAGATATTGGCATGATTTTAATTTGAGGAAGCGGTGTGGTAGGAGTGGTGGAAGAGCGTTTTTTTGGGGGTGGGGGNGGGAATAAAGGGGGAAGGGAGGGGTAGGACCAATGTCATTTGACAAAAGGGTTTAATATTGCCAACCCTGTTTTTGAGAAACTCAGTGGGGATGTTTGAATATAGCTCCTTGTTTCAACAAAATTAATCTCTAATTTCTGATACCCCATCCCAAGGCATTTGCAATTTCGCAGAAATATTTTGTTGGAAGATAAGTATTGACATGAAGATCATAAATGTGACTGTATATAAATTTATCATAAATCTGTATAAGTTAATGCTTCGATTCGGTCTGCTATATTTAATCTTGATATTATGATAAATTCTTTGGTCCCCTAAACCATTTCATTTCAACCATCCATCCATGTATCCTTGTAAATCAGGACATAAATGTTATGCCATGTTAGGGTGCTTTCAAGACGCGTATTTTTATGCGATGTATGTTAATATATGTTTATATATTATATTTTATACAGTACACCAGGAAGTGCAAAATCATGATATACGTTTTCAAATTCGGTTTACCTCCCTGGCATACACAAACATGATTCAATCACGAAATCAGTTTATAAATTTTGCCACTAGTCTACAATTTCGTTAACTATCTATTGTCTGGAATATCGTCAACTGTTCATAAGACCACCAACTGTCTATAATATTGTCAGCTGTCTATACTATTGTCAACTGTCTATCATATATATGGGAGTTTTTTCAAATTTTGAGCAAGTTAGGTGAAGAAACTTGCAAAATCTTTATGACACTATCATTTATTCATTTTTATATATATAGTTAGACTGACATCTTGGCTATCCTGACATGGCATATTGGACCTTAGTTCTTTTACGGTCTAAAGTCAATTGCATTTCATCACCTGCATTGAAAGCGCACTCCTGGCACGCTATTAGAAATAGGCCTCACAAAGTAAATATTAAACTTATTGTTAGAAAAAAGGTATTGTGTGTTGCGGATAGTGTGACAGTTAACTAAGACATGTGTTTTGATTATTAAAATTTCGACAGAAATTATGTACCATGCGTGACAAATATGTCTGGCCTGACACTTCTCTTTACTAATAACTTTTCACTTTCAACATTTCATGCCTATTAACAATTTCTACACAAATGCCAATAGTAATTGGAGCAGAATCTAGCATTACTTGCTTTGTTACAGGCGTGAAATGTTACAAGAGTGAGTGACACGTTACATGAGTGAGGGATGCTCACTGCGAATAAATTCTAGGGACAATTTTTTTTTTTAATAGATTCACAACTTGGAAAGACAACATGCGTCAGCTTGAAATTTGTCCCAGATTCACAAAATGTGTACCTCTCAATAAATACCTTCATTCGTTTAACATGCTGTAAATAGTGATTATTACAGGAGTGAGTGTTACAGGAGTGAAAATCAGTACATTGCTTGAAAACTACACACATTCAGATTGCAGTCAGGCCAGCCATCTTGTCATGAAAAACCATGCATGTAATGCCAACTGACATGTGTAACAAACGAGATAACAACCTTCTGGTCAGCCCCTTATCTTTGTGAAGAGAAGATTCCCATTTCAGGTCAAAATAGGTGAAGACAATTCCATTGTATGCCAGCCATGTTGTGGCAAGGCATATCACTTTTTGGAATTAAAGTCAAATAATCAGTGTAATGTCAGCTCTTGTCAAATAAGAATTTTAGTAATGTCGTTACAAAAGTGGGCTACATCTAAACGACAGACATTTATTTTCACACTGCTCCAATGGAAATGCACCCGAGTGCATATAAATATTACATAGACGAAAAGTAAAGTTTCATTTCAATGTACAAATAATTTAAACCTTTTGAAAATGATAAACTATTGATTTCTTGCCTCTTCAACTTTCCATGTGGCACTGTGGGACAAGCAGGCCTCTCAACCCCTCCCCTTTTCCTTTCATGATAAATATATCCTGTATTGAAACTCATGAAACCTTGAATAGTGTGGCAGTTTAGCATTTTACGATGAAATCAGATATGCTATCTAACTTCACGATATAATACTAAATAATACACAATATAATAGAGACCCGAACAGACGTCAGACTAGCATTTACCCAACATTTTGAAAAAGAACCATAATTGTAATATTGTCAACTGTCACGTACATTATCAACCGTTTATGATATTGTCAACTTAGTGGAATACATGAAGGACCAGTTTCTTATACTTATGCATGTCGTTTAGTCGAATCTATTTACATTAGAGCGCGATTTCTTGATCCGCCATACACTGCGATACGTATTTTTTTTTATGGTGTTGTTTACTTCTAATGGCGCTGATTATTTTCTACTTGCTATGCATCCTCATTCCTCCCTCTCCACTCCAATACATCCGAACCAGAAACCCGCCCCCTCTCCCCTGCTTTAGCTCTCGCCTTTGGAATTAAAAAGAATCAGGTGTGAATTTCAAGCCAATTTTGTAAAGTGCAGTATGACCGTAACAAAAAGAAATGCCGTATCTATATATTTGCCTCTGCCATTATGGCCCGTAAGAGCTTTGAATTTGAAAATAAAAGCCCTCTACTATCATGATTATATGCTTCGACAGAGGACATTTTAATTCATCTCTGTATAGATCTTGACAACTTCCTGGTTCCTCAGAAACCTTTTCAAGGCAAAGTCCATTTTCATTACTTATGCACACTTTTTTTTTTGGCTGAGAAATAGGGGCCTTATATTTCGTTTTGCATTGCCAGTTTTCAAAAGACCTCCAAAACCAGTCTGACGGGCCTTTTTTAAAATATTGTTTTGTGTTACGCGAAGATCTCTTTTCCTGGGAAGTTTTCAGGCTTCAGCTTACCTATGCTTGCATCGTTTCTAGCTTACAAGAGCGTTAGGCTGTGATCTTTGATCAGTAACGCAAATATAAACCAGGTAGAAAGGTCAGATTCGATTATAAATAATATATAGAGGACTAGTTATTATGATAAAGATATTACATGTTGGCAGTTCACTGGCTGATATACCCTTCAGTTCATAGTTTATTGAGAATAGAATTTCCTTGAGACATTCAACATCAAAGTACATAGTACCCAGAAATCCGACTGACTGCTACAATTTGAAACATTCGTCTTCATTGGCTGACATCGACCTCATACATCCGGATCTAATTTTGAACGACAGAGTCGTATCTAGCAGCCTCGCAGGTCCGGCTATGAGGATTATGGTGTTGGTAGCCTTGAATCCACGGTCTGTTACATAGTAGAGTGAATTATGCCATGAACGAGTTTGTTTTTTGATGCCTTGTTCGAAATTGTCGCAAGAGATGGAGCTGGACTTATAATGCAGCCAATAATGTGAACCAACAATTGCGACATTTCACTTTGCTCCCATAGGAATCTTCAATGATATTCTGAATTGTGTGCTTGGTGAACTCGAAATTTAAGATGTATCAAGGGATAAAAGTCATTAAATTCTTACGAGGAGCCTTGAATGGCTATTCTGTTTACAGTTATGTTATATTATATATAAATTTTTTTTTCTCTCTCTCTCTCGCTCTCTCTAATATACTCATGTGTGGCCCAGTCCCTTTAGTCCTTTAGAGTGTCAGCAAGTCCAAGGGCGAAACACTTGTTAAACGGGCGTATCTTCCTCTGAAGATCTTCTGTTGCCTCGCTCTCCGAGTGTGAGAATTCCTATCTGTTTATCAGTCGTATATTGGCGAAACGGGAGAAGTAAAGTATCTCCCAGCCATAAAAAATAGTGACGCAAAAACTCCCAGATTAAACAATGAAAACTTTCTGTTCGATGCCATCGACACGCAAGTCAAACTCTCCCATATTTTACTTCCTAACTTTAATGCCTCATTGGAGATCATATATGGTTTCTGCCTGTCAGAACCATTCATACCCCGCCACCAAACATTTTGCGCTCAGTTGTTAGATACGAGCCCAGTGCACGAGATCAGTATTTTATAATTCCCAGTTGAGTAGAAAATGTCAGCATTTGATCCTTGATTTATATATAATGTAAATGGGAAATCAAAGCTACAGCATTTATCTCGTCTCGGCCAACGAGTTGTAAAAATATATAGCATGATCAGGTAGCCTTTGTTATGGTCGACTGAATTTCTTTACCAAGTTGAACTTCACCATAATGTACACATCCTCACCACTGTTATGAGGATGCAGTGGGTGAAATGCTGACTCCTCTTTCATTTCAGTTAATTGATAAAGGCTAGCATTAAGCCGTTTCACTCCCGGACAAAATAAAATCAATATAAATAAAAGTACCTTCCGATAGTTTGGGAGTTACCTACCACGATAAGGAGTTTATTGAACAGGTCTGTATTGTACTCTGGAGAACGAACACACACACACACACACACACACACACACACACACACACACACACACACACATACTCACACACTCACACACACGTTCGCAGGGCTAAATGTAAGAGTTTTCAACGTGGCCCTCACATTCCTCACAGAGGGGTCACAAAGGTGCCAGTAGGGATAATGATCTGATCACTCAATACGCGTTGCTGCCAAAAATCGTGGGCCGAAGCTCATCTTATTTGTTTTACTTGGCAACAACACAGCATACTGAACAGCTGTATGTCTCCACTTCATCGAAAATGTTAGAAATTATAAGGCCAATCAACTCTTGTTTATCTTAGAGGATGAATATCGATTGCATTATTTTTGTTATATTCTCTCTCTGTGTCTCTGTCTCTGTCTCTCTGTCTGTCTGTCTGTCTCTCTGTGTGTGTGTGTGTGTGTNATATATATATAATAATATATCCTGATCTAGTTACACTAAAACACAAACAGGAACATACTTAATTCATCCTGAAAACTGGTCCTTCTATATCTGTAATCTAATGTGGTTTATTGAAAAAGTTGAGCTGAATATTAATTTATTTTAAACCTACCAAAAAAGACAAGCAAGGCGTTTCTGTCTCTGACGGATCCCCTGTTGTTTGTCCCATTGAAGGCAGCGTCACTGATCTTGAAAGGGTTAGGCCGGTTGGCGCCTGCGGGTTCGTAGACGCCATCACTGTAATTGGTAGGACTGCGACGCAAGAGGACCGTATCTGAGGAAGGGAATCAGGGTCAAAACCAACAGTACAACGACGGTCGCAAAGAAGATTTTAGCTTAGCTTAAGAGAAGAAAAAAGGAGGGCCGGACTGAAGTTCCACAAGACCAATCCACAATTTCGAATTTACAAGCTCTTGGAGTTTACTGAATTGTATTGTCAATCAAGAGAATCAGTGGCAAGAGTATGTTATTTTCATTTAAAGTCAGTCAAACCATACGCTGTCACTCTTCAATCTGTTACTTGGCTACAGAGACAACCTAAAGAGGTTCCTTTTAAGCCTGGGAACGTTTTCTGGTCATTGTGAAATATGGAATTTACGCTCATTTCGTTCGTAAATGTACTAAGAGACAATTGTTTACAAGATTAGGTTATCACAGAAACTGTGGTATGTTCATTAGGAATGTGGTGTTTATTTGTTTACTCCAACAGAGATATAGCGACATAATTATTGTATAGCCTGCATCCACACGAAAGGGAGTCTTCAGATTAATCTAGAATGTCACATCTAGATGGTATGATCAGGATGTCCACTTTACATTGGCCATCTCGACCAGTCATCTCGTTAAAGATACCATCTCGTTTCTACAGTAAAATACAAGAACCATTGTAGACTATCATTTTATCACATTTTACGGACTATGAAATGCTCTTTAAAAATGCTGATTTTAAATAGCCTTAGCCTTAGGTATCCTACTTTCACTTGCCACAAATTATAGAATCAGACTATAGTGCGTTCACGAAAAGATTAACTAAGTTTTTTTTTTGTTTAATATCATTTTTTCCTATTAGATAGATTGTTTCCAAATTTTTTATAGGCTTCTAACCAATTTTGCTTTAACAGAAAATATTTTTTCACTTACGAACTTCTTTGCGTCTGTGGTAAAAGTTTTCTTTTTAAACGTTAGGAAATAAACGATAATAGGTAAGTTCTTCAAACATGCATAGCTTTACAGTTGAAACTTGAAAATGTAAACATTTAAGAAAATGTATAGGTGGAAACTGCTTAAACGCAATGATCATAAAAATAATGTTCAAGAACCGCTTTAGAAGCATTCATTTAAAGACAACAAAGGAATGCAAAGTTATGAGCAGAACAAAAAGAGGGTAACAACTGAAAAGACTTATCTAGAAATAGTGCTGAAGTCAAAACCATTTTGTCTTCCGAACGTAGGGGCATATAAAAGTACATGTATGTTCAGCAGCATCGACGGTGTGACGCATTGCCATTGAAAACAACAAGGCTGCACATAAAGAACGTATCTAGTGGTACATAAACAACACATGGGGAACGTTTTAGTGTATGCAATGTGTACTTAAGAAAGAGGCATAAGTATAGCAAGCACCACTGGCAAGTTCACCGAAACCTTTCGATTATAACATTCTTCTTTACGACTGATAACGATGGCAGTGGGAGAAAAATTCGATTCTGCTAAATTCTTTTTCACATTAGAAGTTCTTTAGCAAAGGTGCAGTGTTTTATCCAAGTTAATAGAGGCTGAGTAAACAAAAACCTTGAGTGAGAATCGTTCAAGCTTATAGATCTAGTAATAGTAAGTAAATTCTTTGACTTTCTATACATCTTAGGTTATTGGATTTTCCTCTGTGTTGTTGGTTTTTACCTTTATCGACAATGATGATGCAAATAACCAAGTATAAGAAAATAATGATTTGGTGTTTTCCTTTCGCGACACGTTATTGTTAAACTACTAAATATTTCACCAAACGACTGAGACTTTTTTTTAAACTGAAAATTTTTAAGAAAACTTTTACTACGAACGCAAAAGATGAAGGCAAAAAATATGTCCTGTTAAGACGAACTGATTTAGGAAGCCATGCACGATGTCAAAACGATCCGCTCATTAGGCGAGAAGATATTAAAGAAAAACCTTGTTCATTATTTTGTGAACGCCTTGTAATAGCCTATTATATCTTATTCGCATCATTACAGTTAACCTTTTGCACTATTGTATTGGCTTCAAGAATTGCCTTGAGAGAGTGCATGGGATGGAGATTGAGACAAAAACGCGTATGCATGCGCAAGATGCGGTCGTTTAAAATTATCTTGGCTGAAATATAATCTCTCTATAATTGCCATTATGGCTATTATAGTGTAATTAATGATATGCATCAAGGTGCATTTTTTGACAATTCCAAGAGATAGGCTAATACAAAAATAATCACTTTTTAAGGCTCTACACAAACAATAGAAACAACAACAACAACAACAACAACAACAACAACAACAACAACAACAACAACAACAGGAACAACAACTTTGTTAAGGAGCGCAGCAAACAGTTTGCAACAATAAATCAGCAGCAAATCAACACCAACAATATTGCTGTTCTTTCTCCTCCTTCTCCTCCTCTTCCTCCTACTACTTCGACGACAACGACATCTACGACTAGGATGCCTTACCAACAGCTCCCCAGTCTGGGTGCAGCAGATTGTTGAACCAGCCGTCATTGGGGTGCCGTTCCACTTCCTCACTTCTCACACACGCCAACAACACTGGTCAGAGAGAACAAACATAATACAGAACCAACTGTGTTACTTGGTATCTAATTTTCATGACGATGAAGGTGGGGCAGCGTGTTGGGGTGAACGGCCGAGGAGAATGACTGGGTGTGTGGGATTTTGGTGGGACGATGAGCATTACCACCTTTCTGTGCATAATTATTGTTTCTGTGTTCAATGTAATTCTTATGCATAGTATGGACCCATCCAACATTTGAGAAGTTGCGCAATTGCAATGAGATCTCTTACCATAGCAAGAAGTTTATTGCAATAACTCTGCACATTGGAAGTTACTAAGGGTGCATTCAGCACCGATGCAATTAAGTAATTCTCACGATGGTAAGAGATTCCATCGTTAACGCACGAACTCCCAAATATCAATGCCGTTCTGATTCAAGTTTGTAGGGTTTTGAATGGATCTTTCTGAAGCAAATATTTCGCCATGTTGACACCGGCTTATGCTAAGCAGCACTGTGTAATGATGTATACCAAAGTCGTCTTGCAGTTAGAACAACAAAACAGAAGCTCCGCCTTTAGCTCCCCATGTTTGTCCGAGTGTGATGGAAATTCCGCTGCAATATCTCAGGGATATTCCTAGAGACTCGGTTTCGAAAATAGGCCATGAAAATAATCACGAACTTAAGGGTCTATAACTACAGTGAGGTATGATGAATAATGAGATAGTGTGCCGTATTTTACTGGAATGAGGATACTTCATTTCTCATAAATTGCTTCACCCTTTACCTCACCCATTTATAAGCGATGATCTCATCATATTACCACGGATTCATAAGCCTATGCGTAGAATGAGTTTATTATATAGGAAAAATAAAACACCGGTAAGCATTGTTAGCACTGAAATATTTCTGCTGGGAGGCGTCGGTACATCTATGAACCGTTTTTAAAGAAAAATAAGTGCATACACGTACATTAGGCCTAGCGAAGAGAGGCTGTTCCACAAACTGTATAGAAAACATAATAAAATAACAAAGAAAAAAGCTGCACTTGATGATCGTCATTTAGTAAATTTGAAAGCCTCAACCTCAAAGCGTCATTGGTGACAAGCATACGATAAAAATATAAAATTTACCTGAAACTTTAGAAACACACACACACACACACACACACACACACACACACACACACACACACACACACACACACACACACACACACACACACACACACACACNTACGCACACACACACACATACACATACACACACACCACACACACACACACACGCACACACCACACAAACACATACGCACACACACACACATACACACACAAACACACACACACACATCACACAAACACACATCACACAAACACACATACACACACACACACACACACACACACACACACACACACACACACACACACACACACACACACA
>JAWQUT010000044.1:2256403-2287093 GCA_033807755.1 Ellobium chinense | reverse complement strand
CCTCCCTGTCAGATGTAAAGACACGACATATAAAGGAAGAAAAAAAATTGAGACCGCAAAGAAAAAGTCTACAGCTTATTCTTACATTACTCTAATATGCCAACTTGAACAGGTAAGGTACATTACAAGCCAATATTTGAAAGAAAAATGCATCTAACGTCAATCGAGGATCTTCAAACCTGTCCTATCGTATAACCCATGAGTGTATGACAAACTGAGCTAAAAAAAATAACAATGAACAATGAACGCCTCTAGCGTCGCATCCATATTTAAATTTTATCAAACAAAAAACAATGAATCATAAACAGTCCTCAAGCTGTTTTATACTGTACTAGCTGTGGACCCAGNCACGAATTTACCCCAAGGCACAATAACAGCGCTGTACTCCCCTTTCCCCCCTCCCCATTCCCCTTTCCAGATGAATACTTCCGCGTGCGCAAATTTTAATGACGTCACCCGCTCGCCAAATTTTGTTTAGTTTTCTGATCGGGATAACTAATAGCCTTAGAAAGACTAATATATTTTATGAAATATTTTCTTCTTAATTCAGGGATTCCAAATAGCAAAAAAAAAAAAAAAAGGTTGTCATGATGACCGATGGGTTTTTTTTTGTACCCTCATGCCAAACTTGAAGTCTGTAGCCGCAGTACTTTGTCCGGAAAAATGACACATGTATTTCCAAGTTGCTAAATATATTATAGATTAAATCAAGAAATTTCAGGCTACTGCCGATATGAAAAGAAAAAAAAAGCGCAGTATCACATTTAAGGAAAATGAAGATTGAAACACAAATGGATGAGCAAAGCTGTTAATAAATACAAACATTTAGGGGAAAGTAGCCCCGGCAGCTGTGAAAAGTATGACATAAACAGATAGAGATAAAAATTTTAAATTAACCATTGAAAAGGTCCGCTTGTGGACTATACGTTTGAAAACCTCCGCGCTGACTTCTAACCAGACGAGTGCTCCATTGGTGAAGAGGGCCCTGGAGCTTGAATAAGCGTCTCGTGAAGCGCAACGATTGGACCGTTCCAGCAACTGAAACAGCCAATAAGTGCTAAAGATTTCTTTTAAATTTGGCTATATACAGTAGACTCTTGATTACGGATCACCGAAAACATCCTCTTGACATATATCTCTGGGCCTTTCAACCTCTAACGTAAAATTATGGGTTGATTTTGTCTAAGAGTTAGACTATCCTACATTATAGTTTTCAATAGTACCTTAGCCTGTATATATGAAAAATTGTATGATATAGAAAATAGCATACATGGATATGTCGGGAACAAGACAGTAATGAATCATTCTGAGTCAGATGAATATGATTGGCAGATGGTCTGTTTCACTGGATTTTATTGGCTGACCCATCTTTTACTTACGGAACCGAGATATAATCTCGGAATCACATTATTATATACAGTTACATATTGCTGAAACTGGACATGAACTTCATATGCTACTTCCGAAGATGTTTGTACGTCATACGTAGCGAATGAGGATAAGACCGTAAAAGACTTCATTACTTTAGTGCAGGCGTAGAGATATGCTTATTGAGTAGGCCTATATTTCTAGCTCAAAGTGCGAAATAAATATGCTATAACCACCTACTCTATGCCACACATTTCGTTCAGATTTCAATAATATTCACGTAATAATACCTACCTTGTACTGGTTTTATACATATTAATGTATGTTTACATGTATTATCCTCCCTCTTCCCATACTTTCTAAAAGCACAGGAAATGGTGTTCAGGACAAGTGATCGATAATTAAAAGCAGTACTATTATTACATATACAAAATCATTTTTATGAAAGAGGTGAAAAGGCGTTCTTAAATGGGGCACCAGGCCGCCCTTTAGAATAAATGGCAAACAGTGGAGTCAACGAGGATCACGTGTCAGCAATAAAAGACATATTATGTCAAATGAAAGAAGGCCGTGCGTCAGCAATAGGAGGTATATATTTAGCCGATATGTCTAACCAGTCTGTATTTACATATAAATTCAGTGGTTTACTTCGACTACCTGACTCGCAAACAGCGGAGGCCCATTATGAAAAATGCACTGAGCTTAGAATAAGTAAAAGTAGGTCTAGTTCCTGCGCAGAAGAACAAAGATGATTTCCTGCTCCGGGTCCTTTTTTTTTTATTGACAGACAGACAGACAGACAGACAGACAGACAGACAGACAGACAGACAGACAGACAGAGCGTGATAAATGCCATACGATTAATAGATGAAAACAAGAGCATTTTATTGAGATCTGTAGTAACAGATTCAGCCCTCAGAGAATGCACTGCCTATTGTTAAATTATGACCTAAGTAGGTCCGCCAACAGCTGACAACCTGTGAAAGTGTCACTGGTTACTTAGACCTGCCATTGTTGAGTTCTGATGCTCATTGAACTCTACACTGCGGAGTTAGGCCAACAAAAATCGCATCCATATTATGTATAAACGAGTGCATATTATATTATGTTATATTATATTATAGGAGGATGTTGTTGACGCACAATAACAAGTGTCTGTTTTTCGCCAAACAGTTCCGCTGGGCAAACCAACAAGAGCCGGATGATTTGCATTTATGTGTGCCATTGTTGTGAAGTTTCAAGGGGCAGGGCATGTCAGTGAATATTTTGCACTTGATAAGAGGTGAACAATAGCAAAATATTTTAAGGAGGATACAACGACACGCATGTGATAAAAGTGAACCCGAATTAATTTAAAACTGGACACTTGTGCATGGTATTTCTTCCCCTCTTGTATGCATGGAATTAGAAATGCAATAACCCACTCTTATTACCCTTTCTTTGTCTTTGCACTGCTATAAAAAAAACCAAACCGTACTTTTGGGAAAAAAACAACAACGAAGTCTGGCGTCGTGAAGTAAAAAACACTCTTCCATTTGGGGTGTGGTGATTTCGGATCACCCCTACTTACCCCTCTCTTTCCCCTCAGTAATCTTAAATCATCACCAGATTATCGGAGAGTAAAATGCCATAGATTTCAAAACACCCCCCCCCCCCCCCNAAAACCCCCCCCCCCCCCCGGGGTGGGTTAAAAACGGTTTTATGCCATACTGGGATTTCAGATTACCTCCCTTCTTAAAAAAAAAATCCAACACATTTATTTATTTATGTTTAGTTAGATACTTACATCGTACATACAAATATAAAATGACAACAACCAATAAATAATAATAATAATGATAAAAACAACAAGGATGATAATGAATCTCCCTGTAATAAAAATGATCAGTATTATCGTAACCTTTTTTAAGAGTCGATCCACAATCAGACTGAGTTCATTTATCATTTTAGCTAAATTGCGAAACAGAAATCTTGCCCTGCCACCACTAACTGTATAATCTTAAAGGTCCATACGCTTTCACATCATGATTTCCTCTAGGACCCCCTTGAATAAAATCCTGTAAAGTTAGACAGTCATAGCTTTATTTCGCATAATCCTGTAGGATGCGTTTTCGTAATTCATTTTCCCAAGAAACTCATTAGACTAATAAATTCGGCAGCTTCGGTTCACGAACGATTAGTCATGCTTACAAATACGGGGGATAGATCCAATGTGCAGGATTTTCCTCCCCGTCGCCTCTCGATAGGTTTATCTCGAAGTCCTCTATCTTTCCAATAATACTGAAAGAATGACAAAATTCACGCCTACAGAAGAGGGATTTTATAGTTTGTACCGTTGTATCCTTCTCATTACATTCAGAGTTCAAGAAGGGTGGTTTGTGTATGTGTTTGGGGAAAGGGGAGGAGTTGGAAAATGAGGGGGGAGCAGGAAGGAGTAAAAGGAACGCAGGTTCCATTTTAATATAAAAGTTGATACGAAACTGCGCACCTTCATCGTTCTTTCCACCACGACACGAACATTCAAACCATCCTGGATGAATCTAAATAACTACTAGAATCACTAAGTAAATAATGGTCTATAGATAGTATGTTTCCTGAAAAATATCCCAGTCTAATCTACATTCCATATCGCGTTTGTAGTATTATTTTGTATAATGCTTATGTAAACTGCCACCTTTGATTCATCATTATCGTTTTTATAAACTTGATTCTCTTGTACAGGGCAATAAAAAGACAATTCCGATTTCTCTCCTCGGGCAAAGCCATGTATTTTTTAAAAAACCAGACTGAGAGTCTCCAAAATTACCCTTCAAAGATGATCCAAGCGTATTATGATTGACATTTTGGCACGGTTTGGAGAATTTCGGAGAATGTATTGTAAATAGCTTGAGAATGGTTCTCATAGTCTAGAGACTGCTGAGTCTAAGATTTGTGAATTCGGCTTTTCGGTCAGGAGGGCGCTTGCATTAGTATGCCCTCTGGAAAGCTACCTAACTATCAATCCTCGCTCTTCTGCGGGGTAGGCAAACAGAATTAATGATGCAGCGCGGCGACTAGCAATGATTTTGTTATGACTATATCTCAGGTATAACATTTTGGGTAAATATATGTGTTATACGTAGTGTTCTATGCGGTGTTTTATTAATGAAATGTATAGCACTGTATGGCTTTGTAAAATAATTCCTTTACATGGACAATATGTAAGCTCTGATTTCTATAACTAGAGGACAGAATCTCTAGTAAGTTAGGTCAGTCGGTTGTTAACTCTTAGGCTGGTCATTCATATTATGACACATCACATCGACCTGTAGGACTATCTTGCACCAGCCGACGTTAAATAAAGCCAACACTGCAACTGCAACTGCTGCTGCTGCTACTGCTACTACTACTACTACTACTCCTACTACTACTACTACTACTACTACTATTACACCTATACTCTTACTACTACTACGACACATCATTTCAGCGTAAAATTCCGACTAGACACGATCTATGATTTATGGCCCTTACTAACCAAATTATACAAGCAACAATCCATAACCTGTTTGACTTGCTTCATAAACGCTTTGCAAACATCACATCAGGCAAAGGAAGAGAAAAACAAGTGGTATTTTAAGCACTATAGATTGTACGGTCCTCTAGAGGAAGACAAAATCCACGATTTTAAACTTTCGTAGTTTATTACATGAATTAAGTTATCGCCCAACAACTGTCTTTGCTAAACATTAATAAAGATACCACAACTGGTAACATGACAGTACAATATTTAACAGATATTATGTTACATATCTAACAAAGACATGGAGCTCAAGAAGCGAAAGTATGGGTCTCTTATGAACTGGACATGTATAGGCAACAAATGGATACCATGTACAATTTATGTGAAAGAAAGTTTGGAGAACAGAAATAAACCCCTGTCGTGAGCAGTCGGGGAAATTATCCCAGAATCATGCGGGTACCATGCGGACTAGTATAATATTATGGGAAAACAACATATGAAAATCCATGAAAGCTCAGAAGGTTCTCCAGTACCGTGTTTGGTGGACTGTGTTGGTAATTTGCTATGTGTTTGGTTGGAAAGCCAGTCTCGAATAAAAAACACCAAACGCTGTTGGTATTTTAAGACCTAATGAACCATTGTAGGCACAATTAGGTATTTTCAGCTCCATCACGTGACCTAGGAAATCTTACTCACACGTTGGTTTGTTTACCTGCTCTGCTTATGTATGATTACTCGTCATTTATCAAAATAGCCTAGCAATCCCTAGATCACGTGGTGTAACTGACCCGTCTGAAAATACCTCATTAAAATATCTTGAAACATGGGCTATAGGGATCACTATAACGTTAGGGAGAGATAGGAACATTCAAAGTGCTAGAGAGAAACGTTGTGTGTTGTTTATTCCAGCCTTGAATCACAGCCTATGCTATATTTATAAAATGCGAATTTCTGTCCAAACCGCCCAGTTATGCATCCCCTCCCTCCCCTTTCTCATCCTAACCAGAGATGATAAGTAATGTAAAACGCTAGTGCCAAAGGTTGACTCGTCAGCTTAAATCATCAGAATAGTTTTTAATAATGACTCCAGCAATCTTCCGTTTTACACATTCGACTCTTTGGCATTGTTTTTCAAGATTAGCAGCCAAAAGCGTACCCTAAACATCGTACCTTCTCTATAGTACATACTATGTACTTCAGACAACAGTACAAACTACAGGGATGTATTTTCCATTTACGTCATTAATGTTATTGTGTACTGCAGAATGTTTTCTTTGAATGAGATAGTTTAGGCTAATTCTAACCCACAGAATTACAACGTGCAGTCTAATTGCATCTATATGCATTTATGAAGACAAATATCCCATTATTCTGGGTCAAGATATACTGTGGCAAAATATAAAGAAGCTAAGAACACAGTCAAAAAAGGGTTGGATTGTGCAAAGTTTTAGACAGATTATGAGCTCCTCCTGTGAGATCTTTCGACATTAAAAGTTGTCACACCACGTGTTTTAAATTTCACTGTAAGAAGTTAACGGGCATCATCTCTACCGTCGTCTATTCGCATACAAAACCGGGGGAAACAAGTATTAATGATTTCCCACGAGGGCAGGTGTGTGATTCGTATATTACTCTGTAACGAGAATAAGTTAGGGCTTTAGTGTATGTAATAAGGAGGGTTTCCTAATTTGTAATTTGCAGCTATATTTTATAAAAATTACTGTTTAAAGGGTGCCCATATTTCGCTTTCAATTTCAGTCCTAGCTCTTTAGATGGCACCTTAGCGTTGATTACCGCTGGTTAATTCTTTACTTTTTTCCCCCGGGGACCTTATGTTAATGGGTGCTCTATAAATTCAACTTCAGTCACATGAACTATCCATACTGGTACCACTATTTCTCTTCTTTGTCCACAGGCATTACATGCACTTAAGGAAATGGCCGTCTCGTGGTGTTATGCAAATTCGCGGCGTTATTTTGAGGCCGTTACAGCTCCAACTTCATTCTTATGCGCATACAGATCACAAAGAGGAATAAACCTTCAACGCCGAACTGGAGGCGTCTCCCTAAGAAAGACTGCTAGGGGGTCCTGTTCACGGATGACATTCTGTTTTATCCTCCTACATCTACGTTGACTGGTTTGTTGTCAGCCTGCCTGCCACAATCTGTGCAGCTTACAGTAACTTTGTTATTTAGTACTGACATGTACGCCACGTCATGCCACTGATATATTATGTGGATTCCGTCAAATACAAAACCTCTCTCTCGGGTCAATTTTGTGCTGGGGGTGTGCAAAGACGGACTATCCTCTACCCCCTGTCACGTCCTTGACCTTCCTAGAACAAAAAAAGGTGCCTATACATTTCAATATTTGTTGTTATACCAGCCTTTTTCTCCCAAAATTCACACGGCAGACGAGAATGATGTGGCCGCCGCGAAAATTATAGAGCTGGCCTAACCTATAACTATCGGGGCTTCCAACGCGGGGGATACCTGATACCAATCAGTGCGGCATGTCTACCTGCATGGAGTGAAACGCAGTACAAAATTGGAGCTGGAACATATTTGTTGCCAAATTTCACCGATAATATAGCGAAAACAGCGTTTGTATTCGTTGAACAAATCTGAAAGTTAAGGTGGCAGTCACTAAACAGATTTACTTAGTTGTATCCACGATGTCAGTCTCAAATAAAATTGTCTTTTCTCAGTTAACTCATGTCAAATCAAACCAGAACAAAAAAAAATAAAGAAAACGATAGGAGGATCTATGAACGTGCTGTGTGATCAGCCTCAGAGAGGTGTCCCATGCCTTAACTTCCCTGATTCCTTTGCTACAGTACATGTTGAAGGTGTCGGTTCTTTTAATGCTTGGCGATGAACTTTCATTACTAGTTCCTATATTCTTCCAACATTTGAATAGACCTCATAACTTCATACTAAATATTTTAACTGAATTTCCAGACATTGACTTCAATGATCTCACCTACATATCGCCAGTTTCGCTAGACCTGACAGTTCTAAAGGATCATAAGAATTTGATTGGACGTAATAGATCTAGCTCTAGGTCATCAAAACTTGTCCGAACCCAACAGTTCTAGAATTTATTGAAGATCTAGATCCAGATCACCAAAACTGACTGCACTTAACAATTTAGAAGGTCACTAGAAAACTCGATTGGAAGCAATAACTTCAGGTCACCAAAACTTGAATGAACTTAACAGCTCTAGATCACCGAAATTTGATTGGACCTAATAGTTCTAGAAGTCGCCAGAACTTGATTGAAAGTAATAGCTATAGATCATCAAAACTTGACTGTACTTAAGAACACTGGATTATTAGAATCTGACTGGACCTAATAAGATCGACGTCACCAAAATTTGATTGGAACTGAGAACTCTAGATAACCAAAACTTGACCGAACAGGACAGATCTGGATCACCCAAATTAGATTTGGATCTATCACTACTATCAGCTCTAGACATCAAATCTGACTGCAGTTTAGAGCCCCAGTGGCCGTATGCATAATTCTTACGTTAGGTATGTAGTGCGGTAACCACGACAAACTCCCAAAACTTAGTAATATTCACTGGTACAGATTATGCATAACGTCACAGTTCACCAAAACTGACCAGACCTAATCATTCCAGCTAACAACAACAACAACAACAACAACAACAACAACAACAACAACAACAACAACAACAACAACAACAACAACAACAACAACAACCACTACCTCGTTAGACTTGAGACCAGTCTCAGATGAGTTCGAAAACTCAGCCAGTGAGATAGCCAGGCAGTTTTGCGTAGACAGTCATCCAGAACTTGCTCTCAAAGATCAAGGCGCTTGCATGGCCAGTAACGCATCAGAAGTAGCAACAGTTTCGTCGCCACATCTAGACTAGGCAATATTTGTCACGCAAAATAGTTCAGGCTTTAGCCAATCATATGTATGCAAGATAAATCCGGTATTTAATTGCTTCAATTACGATTTGCCAGCAAACGGAGCAAAGACAATGGAAGGCAATCCAACGAGCATCATCGTTTCGTCGCGACGTCAGTTGGAAAGTATTCTCACGGCTGCCCCCTCGGCAACGCCCACGACGAGTGCATCAGAACTTTATTACACACCGGGCAGAATTCCTACCTACACTATACTCAATAACAGTGGCGTCGCCTCTCCTTCGCCAACAATACACTACTATAAGAGTTCAGATATATATTTGAGAACTACCTTGATATTTTGCCATATAAATTCAGAGCTGCTATTAGCCGCATGCGTACATGCAATCATCGTTTGCCCGTTGAAACTGGCAGATGGCATAACTTAAGTGTTGAAGATCGCATTTATCAACTCTGTAACTCTGGCATAGGAGATGAGCTTCACGCCTTGTTTGAATGTCCAAAATTTTCATTTGATAGGCGCTAATTATTTATGGCTAGATATTATAGACACCCAAATACCTTCAAAGCCCATGAACTCTTTGCCAGTCAGAGCAAAAGTATTCTTCAAAATCTCGCTATTTTCTGCGGTGTAATACTTACCTCATATTAATACCTAAATTGTGTGCGTGGGTGTGAGTGTGTGAATGTGTGTGGGCGTGTGAGTGTGTGAGTGTGTGTGTGTATGTTTATGCGTGTATGTGAGTATGTGTATGTGAGAGTGCGTGTGTGTGTGCGTGTGTGTGTGTGTGTTTCCCTTGAATCGTTTATAATGTCACTATTATGCTTAAATTGATCACTTTACTGCTAAATGTAGACTATATGATGAATGGTTGCTTAGTCGCTCACATATATTTGCCTTGTATTTTGTATCCATATGCAACCTGGGTTCAGAATGAAATAAATGAAATGAAATGAAATACATAATATACGACAAAAGGAAGGAAAAAGAACAAGATAACTAAAATATTTTTAGAACAGCGCCACGCATTGTTTTTATAAGTTAAAGAAGATAAACTCTGATATTTAAATTTAATGACTCCAAACCTGTGGCCGAATGCATGTCAGATAACACACTGTGGTATGTTCTGTTCTGTTTACATATGGAACATGGTAATCACCACTAAGGACCAAGAACAACATTGAACAGTTTACTTCATGCGAGAGTCACGTCAGTATAAAGGCTTTACAAACAATGAAGTGAATTAAAATGTTTAAACAAGATTAACAAAGGTTTATTTTCAACAAGTTTATCCAGCTGAAGGCGGTAAATGAACAATATAAAATCATTACAGGGGATGGAACGAAGGCACGTGTACATCAAATCAGGAATTTTCGATGATATTATCTGGATCTGAACTATAGCCGTTTTGGGTGCTTGATCTGAGCTTTAATATTCTACCTACATTTCAGTTCAGTTCACAGCTACCTCAATGCCAGTGTCAAAACCAAAAGGAAATTATCTATCTGAAAACTACTCAGGTTTTATGGAACTGATCTAACCTTGCTCTTGGGGTTATTTTTTTTTCTATAAGTAAATTGAACTTGATCTGAACTGACTTTCTGGTGAACATGCCCAACCCTGACTACAAGTAAGCGAGGCAATTGTCAAGGTGAGGTTCGAGGTCATGTAGTCCAACAGACTGTACAATTATTTCTGAATAGAAGTCACCGGGTAAATGGGTAATTGAATTCCTTCCCTTCTTCATAAACCTTCCCAATAAAATTTCCAAAGGGTTGTGATAAAGTGGAGGTCACCAGTCTAATCCTTACCTTCCTCACATAATCTCATTGCCAGTTAGTGCTTTTTAGTTTGTGTTTGTTTCGTTTTCATTTGTTTTTATGAAGCCAGGGAGCACAATGGTTTAGATGTTAAAGACTTCACTTGTGCTCTTCAGATGACGCTGTAACTCATGAGTGGTCTACATATTTTATCGCTGTACGATATCAGACTGCGCAGAGAAAATCTGCCTCACTTCAACTGTAACTTTGTGTCTACGACGGTACGATAGGCATATCCATACCACCTCACTTCACGCCAAGGCAAACAAACGAATGTATTTCTTGAGGAAACTTAGATATTTTAATATTGATAGAACACTCATTCACATGTTTTACAAGTCAACTATACAGAGTGTCATCTTATTTTGCATAACAGCATGGGGAGGAAATGCAAAGGAGCAAGACAAGAACAAAATTAACAACTCCATTATCAAAAAAGCTTGCTATTTAACCAGCATGGAATACATCGACTTTGAAGAAATATACACTCATTCCTGCGAACAAAAGTTCAAATCAATTTTGAGTGACTGCTCCCACCCCCTATTCCATCAGATAATCCGATCTCAAAGAAGTAGACGGATACTGTTCTTAAAAACTCACAGAGAGCGATACAGGCGATCTTTTTTGCCATCAGCCATTCGCCTTAGCAGTGTTTCTTTGGTATGCTTGAACGTAAAGCTTGGTATGCAGGGGTGGGTATAGGTGCAGGGATGTGTGTGCACGAGTGAACATTATTAATCTGTTTGTATTTTAACTGCATTGTTATAAATGCTGTGAAAACAAATTCCCAAATCTGGATAATAAAGGTTTATCTTATCTTATCTTATCTTTATGACTCCGTCTGAATTCGTGTTTATATGGGACCTTTGCTTTGCGTTATGTGGTTGTGTGTCTGTCTGTGTATGTGTGTGTCTGTGTATTTCTCTCTGTCTGTCTGTCTCTGTGTGTGTGTGAGTGTGTATGTGTGTGTGTGTGTGTGTGTGTGTGTGTGTGTGTTTATGTGTGTGTGTGTTTATGTGTGTGTGAGCAGACGGGAAGTGTGTTTGGGTCACGGGTGAACACTAGCTTCGCACGTGGAAGTTAGGGACCGATTCAGGCAGTAGGTATTTAAGAATCAAATTGCTGTGAAGTTAGCGTCCCTGTAGTGTAGTTGGTAACACGCTCGGACTTGCAAGCTGAGAGACCCTGGTTCGATCCCCGGCAGGGACAAAAATTTATAGAGTAGGTTTTTTTCGGCCCTTATTCTCAAAATTGATCATTCACAGTAATTTGGTAAAATCCCTGGTGATACACTTCCTTAAAATAATAAATTTTATGTAACATCTGAAAAATTATCAGACTAAAGCTCACCTTCCTCCCCCTTAAATATAAGAGAAAGAATACTATGCTGTATATGCCTTTCCGCCCGGTTACATGTGTATGTGTTTTTGTGTTTATGTGTTCATGTGTGTATGTGAATGTGTGTCTGCGTGTCTGTGTGTGTATGCATGACGTGCACGTACTAATGTTGAACATGTTTGCACATGTTTGTGATAAAATATAACTAGGTTGTCCATAAAAATACAGTTGGCCTCGGGGGATACTGTGATTGCATGCCACTATTTATTTTGTCAACATAAACAAACTTACGTTTTTGAAACATATGAATTCCCATAACGTCATCTGAGCCGTTTTACAGTTTTGAAGAAAAAAAACAAAACAATCCATGTTTGTGTTTTTCCTTATTTGTGGAATACCTAGCCAAATATTTTCTCTTTCTCTTAATACGTATAATTCCATAATGACTGTTAATGCGAGTGCGAGAATTCCATTACGTGGTTGCACCATTTAGGAAGATGTTATATACAGTGTCAGAGTCAAGAAGCAAATTCTATGAATACATTCTGGACCTCTGTCAATATACTTGATGTCACATCACGTTTAACTGGTTTATCTGCCATCTTAAATATAATCCAGACACGACGCTTAATTTTTCTTTTTCAGTGCGTCAAGGGCCAAAACGTGTTATGCATTCGTTTCTGGCCCATAAGTCACGTAAATAAAAACAAAATTTAAAAAGTATGGCCTTTATCATAACACATTATTATTCATCGAGGCAGGTTGCATTAAGAATTAAGAAATTCTGAAGCGTTCCATTCCAGAGAAACAAAATTTAGAAATATATTCTTACATCCTGGTAGGAAGAATGGACAAAGTTTATGACTGTCCCGAATAAAACTCGAAAGTTGAACTTAAGTGGTATCAAGTGACTAAAGCGACAGGATATGACGGGTGTTAAAAAACAATGTAGTCTTGATATATACATAAGTGCAATAAAGTGTTCTTCTAATAGCTCTTCCTTGGGAAATTCCATCAAATAAACACCTCATTCTTTATTTTTTTATTTTTCATAAGTTAAAATCTCAGTTCTAATCTGGCATGGTAAATATAACAACAGCAAAAAATAAAAAAGAAAAAAATCCCCCAAAACCAACTGCATTTGAGTGCAAATAATTTTTTCCTTTGCCTTATGTAAAACGGCGTCAGCGGACTAAGTTTTTGCTGAGAATAAATGCGTTGTTAGACAAGTTCCTAAGTGCATTCTGGTGTGTGGTGCCCACAGATAGTGGAGTCTGGAGTTTCCAACAAGTGAGCGTATGAGATTGGAGGTCTCGTACAAACCAAACATGCTAATCCGAGAGGAAAGGAAGGAGATACGGCTTGCGGGGGGTGCGGATGAGTGTTTTCAAGCACCTATTGTAGTCTGCGAAGAGCATATACCGATGGCTTGTATGATGAGACAGTGGGAAGTTTGGAGAGAAAGAAAGGTCAGCCGAAGATAATATACTAAAAGCAAGTAACATTTTCTCTCCACAGTTGTGGATGAGGCCGAAAACAGTCTCTCCTAGCTTTGCTTCAAATTAGTTAAATGTTTTGAAATAACTCTTTGAAGGATGTTCCATCTTGAAGCAATGAATTTAACTTCAGCACTATTCGCATACTTCCCAGTGGCCCCATTCGTTAATTAACGTACTGCTTTAACTACAGTGAACACTACTGATGTCCTGAGAGTTTCCTGTGATCACCGCAATGAGTTAATAGATATCAAGGAGCACAGTCCAAAGTGACTAAAATTCTTCTTGAAAGCTTGCCTACATTCTGCTTTCCATTTTCATCGTTCTTGTGTTACTGGTTTTGCTTGTTTTCTGTTGAATATATTGTCGTTCCGCGTTGTGTGTCGCAGAACTGCAGTGAATGACTGTCTGTGCACCAGTCTGACTATTTTAATATTTCTGCTCTTTCAATGATAATATCAAACTGGCCTGAAACCTTCAATGGCAGTTTCCAAATGCGATTTCTGCGTGCTAGACTGAAGAAGATGCAAGCGCTAAGCTAGTTTAGGCATTAAGCCCAGGAACCTTTTCCACCGTTAGGCTGGCGGACCAGTATGCTTCTTCATTACGACTACTAGTTCTTTAGATTTTACAGACACTGGAGTATTGGAGCATTTCATAATCACAGATTACAATTTCATAATCACAGATTACAAGTAACCTATAGATCGACACTTCGTATTCTTTTATGCATTTGGAAATAATTTTATCGGCTTGTCAGAATGTTGTCACTTCTAAATTTCAGAGATTTTGCAAACTACAATTTTTTTGTTTTGTATTGAGGATTGCGCATTTCAGCAGTTTAATAATAATAATGCAGTTTATAAGTCTTGTATCCAGGCTCATGCCCGCTCACGCGACTTCATACTATTATTACGCCAGCAGGCCTAAGCACTCTAGGATTTTCTCAGCTCCCTGGGGAGCTGCGGCCATTTACAAGCGTTGAAAACTAGCATTCTTACAATATCTTCCGCTGCCCATAGTCAGATACCCATTTTACAGAGGAGTGGACTGAGGAAAATGTGAATGAAATGCTTTCCCAAGGCACTTACAAAATGACTGTGGTCGAGAATCGAACTCACCACCTTTAGATCTTAGGACCAACGATGCAACCATTAGGCCATGCTGTTCAACTTTTACGAAAACTCTTTTTATACTGTGGTGAAACAGTTTATCGGTGTGTCAGAAAGTTGCCATTTCCAGGTTTTAAAGAGTTCGTAAACCGAGGTAAATCATGACTTCTTGAAAAAAAATATACAGGTCAAAATTTTATGAAAATTCTTTGGATTGTGATGACACATTTCATCGATGTGTCAGATTGTTGCCACTTCCAAGTTTTAGAGCTTTTGTAAACTACAGTATGTCACGATTTTAAGAAAAAAAATTAATGAGGATATTGCATTTCAACAGTTTACGAAAACTCTGTTGGATTGTCATAAATCATTTTATCAGTGTGTTGGTATGTTGCCATTTTCAAGCCTCGTATTTATACTTTGTAAACTACTATAAACCACATTTTGCTTTCAGATATTAAGTTTTGGCAAAGAGTTTAAGTCTCCTCAAGTTCCAATGCCTGTGGGTGAAATAGACTGGTCTGGACTCCTGGTTTATTTCATTTTAGCATTTTAAGTACACTGAGTCCTTTATAATCTAAGTTCAGCTTTTAACAATGCCCTGTATATCTCAGCTTTTCAGTACTTTTCACGTAAATCTATCTCTAATCACTGCTGTTATTATTATTCTGCATGTTTGAATGGTTCTATTGTTGATAATGAGGCTTTCGATTTCAGTGAGAGTTTGCCTCTCAACAGACACTTTGTAATCATTCTCGATGACACGATGTTCATTGAAAAGGGATTGTAAGGCCCATGAGTGTCTAAATTTCTAGATGCGTCAATACCCCTCCCCCCTCCCCGCCCAAAAAAAAACAAAAAACAACAACAACAACAAATCCGCTGCACTGAATGACCGTTGCACTAGACCAGGCCTAGAACACTAGCAAGTAGCATTGATCGCTTGCTGCTGGGAGTCAGCAAAACCCCTGCGTATACTAATTGACTCCACTTTTCTTTCATAAATTCTCGCAAATACTTGTAGCTGAAATAAATAGCTTTACAGATCTGCACTCATGAAGTTGGGCATGAAAGTTTGATGTATGATGTAACTCAATTTATTGGTAGAACCTCATATAAAAAAAAAAAATAATGGAATATGAAATTATTATGGCAGAAAGACGCTAACTGGAACTCTTCATCTTTTCGTCACTTCCGCTTTCTTACGGAATGTGCTTTCTCACTATGAGGCAAACGTGCTTGCATTTCGTCCTCCTTCCGAATACCTCAATTGTGAAAAAAGGGAAAAAATCAAAACAGCCACAACCTAACAATGGCCCACGGCTTTGCGCAAGAAGTGAAGTGTTATCTTTCTACTTTCACTCTTTTCTATTCCTACTTCCTTATCCATGCCGCCCTGTCAAGATCGATCAGTCATTACCTTCTTCCCCCTTCCCTTCCACCCCCCCCCCTCCACCTACCCCTGCTTACATTTCTGACTAATCTGCACTCATGCTTGACACCCTCACCCAAGTGCGGCCCTTCCCAGTTGCAGTCATTTAGGATTAATTTATACAGTCTTGTATGGATCTGTTTTGTGCGTCGAGCGTTCTTGACATAGTTTTATAGAACTATTGGGGAACTGTTGATATATGGAATCAGTGCAAAAATGGAAATAGATCTATGCAGTCGAAAATTAAAGGTCCAAATCAACAGTTTACTTTAGAAACTAGTTTGCAAACAGGATGTTTATTACATTGCAACTGTTCCTGGAGGATTGTCCACTCTAGCATTCCAGAAATCTACTTCATAAAACCAAGCCTTTGTGTCAGTATCAAGGAAGTATTTTTGGTCACGTGTCCACTGAGTCTTATTGAGGCAGGAATACGGGAACAGCAGAAATCAGATGTGACCCAACCCTAACGGGTCAGGGACACAGAGGACTGTAGTACAGTCACTGCACTGTGCATTTATTCCATTTGACCTGATCCATATAATATACAGTGGAACCCGCTTAAGCGGGATGGCTCCGTTCCCGACGAATCGTCCGCTTTAAGTGGGCGTCTCGCTTAGGCGGACTATCCATTTTAAAGTGATTTCTTAGATAGTTTGTGCGTGTCATTCAAGTTAAGGGGTAATCATTACTTGTTGCTAGTGAGGTGTGACAACGGAGTCAGATTTAAATTGCATCTGTACTGTTTAAAATGTACTTATTGCAGTCTAACTGCATTTTCAACAGACTTGCAGAGCATATTATTTACAAACTGGGACATGTCTACATCAGAGAGAAAGAAAGGAGACAACTGGAGAGAATATGAGAGGTCTAATATCTCTGAAGTCGAGATGTCCGCCGCCCCCCATTTAAGTGATCAAAGCTAATTTGGATCCGAATTTACATGATTGTACACATCGGCAAAGATAAGCGTTACACTTCTCGCTCCATATCTGGCCAGAGCGCGACGCGAGCGGCGTGTGTCAAAATGTCTTTACGCAACACGAATGATGGTCATGCCTATGTGACCGACACCTCGGTCGAGTGTTGTGCAATAGCGCAAGTAAGGCTCGTAATGTCAATCATTGCCCAAGCTGAAGAAAGGATAAAGTGTGGCTGACAAGGAGCGGGGCTTACTTAATCTTGATCCGTTGATGCTTGCGCGGGTTAAATGACTAGCGGCTAGAATGTCCGCTCTGATTCGTCCATGCGTGCGCCGAATGGTCAACTGCCTGACAGAAGGCTATGGGGAGGTAGTGTCAATCACTTCTAACGTAAAAAGTAAAGGGAGGTAATCAGGACCGTCGGTACAAGGTTCTTTGTAGCTCTCAGGTTTTCAGCTGCTGGGCAAGGTAAACAAGCACTGAGACACAGTGCGATAGTGACAATTTGCAGCATTTCTGTCAAAAACAGCGTGTATATCTGGCTCCAAGTCGTCTCTCTTAAGCGGGTTGCCGTCCCGCTCACGTGTATAGATTTAAATAGCAAAAATTCTGTACCCCAGGCATTCGTCTCACTTAAGAGGGCGCCCCGCTTATGCGTGTCCCGCTTAAGCGGGTTCCACTGTAGTATTATGCGCCTTAGCACTTGACATAGGCAGTAGATCTAGATCTACATCATTCCTCACCTCTCTAGTTTTTTCGCTTCCTTGTAGGGGCGGAGTGAAGCAATTCAGCACCATCACAATGGAAGCCCAAATCACAGACACTAATACAGAATTTGATATGAGAAGTGACACTTTTGTTATCAACTACTGAGGTGTTTGTTTCATATTTTTAGCACATTTCTCCTGGACGGAAAAGAGCGATAGTTTTATGTGTCTGCGAGTTCTCTCATTTTCTTAGAATGCGTGTCTAGAGATTTAACATGACTACAGATGTTCTTTAAATCTCAGATCTTGTAAATCTTTTTTTCACCTCGATTCACTACAAATGTTTTTGTTCATGTCTTACTTTACATTTGAGAACCTATAAATCTTTTTTCGCTTCGATCTCCTATAAATCTTTTTATTCGATGTCCTTCATTAAATCTGAGATCCTGTAAATCTTCTATCGCTTCGATCTCCTAGGGTTGTCCTACAAACACTAGTGTTATAATATCCCCTCCCCGCCCCCCCCCTTCCCCTTTGCCACTCCTCATGTCCTGAACCTGCAAGGATGACGGTCTCAGGAATAACAGTTCAAAGTTCATGTTTAGTTACGTAGTCCGTAGAAAATGTTCATGCACCGTTTACGAAAAGTATCAAGTAACTTACAAAACAAATTAGTGCCAACGATTTCCAATCAAGGTTTCGTTTACTCATTTACTTATCTGCAGCTTGGATAAAATACTGCGACCTTTCAAAAGTCGTTGCTAATGTTAAGAAAAAAAAGTTTGAAAGTAGTATGTTATTGCTGACAGCTAACAGCAGCAGCTACCATCGAAGTTTTTTCCCAGTGCCACATTAATGGGTCGGAAAGAAGAATGGTAGAATCGGAAGGCTTTGGTGAGCTCCGGTGAGCTTGTGACGTCAGATAAGAAGCATCTATACTCTGGTCCAAAGCTCTTTATTAAAATCATTTTCAAAGGCATCTTCCGAACTCGAAACTCTAACACCTCAGAAACTCAGTCTCAAATTATGGACGGGCCCCCCATACTTTAAGGTATGAAGATGCCAATAGCACCTGGCATAAAAATATGCAATTTTAAATAGTCCTTATATAAAATCAGAAAACTGGCCATGGGGAGGAAAGGAGAAGGGGTTGGATCTTAATTTCAAAGGCTTAGATAGATGCAAATACATGTGTAGACAAAGAATATATGAGGTTTAGTCACTCAATATAAGATTTGTGGTTGTTTGCTGGGTGGTTAAGATTACCCTGTTTACTGAGTGAAAAGGCCTAAAATATTAGGCTGTCTGCTTCACTGCCTAAGTTCTCAAAAGCTAACTGGTTCAGGTGCATTTTTCTTTGTGTCCCAATTTGGAGGAAGAGCTAAACAACATGATTGGAAAGTATTTTGAAACGGCACCCCAGGATAAATTAATAAGAGGTGTAAAACCTAATATAGTCAACAGTGAAAAAAACTGGCATCTTCATACCTTAACTTCATAAGGTTCTAGTACAGTGGATCCCTTCTACAACGGGCACAGTCCCTTTGCCAGTATATATATTGTAGATCACTGGCTCAAGGATTTGGTCCAAACATTGCCGAGCCACATAAAAGATACCACACACATGTTGCAAGTGGTCCAGAAATGGAATACAGAAATTGGTCCATTTCCAGAAGGCACTCTCCTAGTAACGATTGACGTGGTAAGCTTATACACTAACATACCACACGAGGACCTCAAAACAGCTCTTAAACTGTTCATGGACACTTTATCCTGATTCCCGACGCCCGCCCACAGACATCGTGCTAGCTGTTGTGGACCATGTACTTAAGAACAATGTATTTATGTTTGATCACACTTTTTACCAAAAGATGACTGGTACAGCCATGGGTACGCCGGTGGCTCCCTCTGAAGCTAATCTCTTTATGGGATGGCTGGAGAGGGAGCTCATCTTGGGCAGTAAGTGGCGAGCACTGTGGGGTTAATGGAAGAGATTCATTGACGATATCTTCACATTATGGCTATTTCCAGCTGAAGATCTATCCACTTTTCAAACTTTTATAAATAGTTTCCATCAAACAATTAAGTTTGTCATATCTTCTACTCCCCGAGAAATTTCCTTCCTGGACTTGAAACTGAAATTAATCGATGGGTACATTACAACAGATATTTTCTCAAAACCCAGCGACGCGCAAGCATACTTGCACTACCAGTCATGCCATCCGGCACGTTATAAAAAAAAAAAAGCATTCCTTACAGCCATTTTATCAGGGTCAAAGGATGTGTTCTGGAGAGGTGGGTTTTAAAGAAAGCTGTGCTATTATGGCCAAATACTTTTCAAATAGGGGATATCCTCGAGATGTCATTGAGAGAGCCCTTGAACGTGCTGCAAGCATTTCTAGAGAGGAGCTACTTAAATACCAGACAAAATCAACAAAACCAGCTGTCCTGTTCATTATAACTCACAATCCAGCAAAGCCACCCCTACGGAAATGGCAAAGAGAACAGTTCAGAATTTTAGAGTAAGGCTATCGATACCGTCCCTATTATTAGTGAAAGAAATTGCCCTAACCTAAAACAAAAGCTCATGCCCTCTAAATTGCCGATAGCCCACAGCATAGAATCAGTTGGCTGTTATAAATGTAACAAACAATGTAGAATATGCCAAATGCATCTTGTGGAAACGAATTTCTTTTGTAGCGACACTATCTCCGAGAGATTTCAGATCAGGAATAGGGTAGGACGCAACTCCAGCAANTGAAAAAAACTGGCATCTTCATATCTTAACTTCATAAGGTTCTAGTACAGTGGATTCCTTCTACAACGGGCACAGTCCCTTTGCCAGTATATATATTGTAATAACGAGATAGTTGGACTGAGACACACTGAAAATCCTGGCCTTACAAGGGGGTTCACAGGGTTCTAATTTTCTTTCGTATTTCAACTGCTATCTAAATATTGGAATGCGTATTGGAAACAACCAGTGCGTTCACACAATTGTTATTATTACAGATAAATAAACATGTTAAACTTGTCAACTTGTTGTTGTTTCAGTCTCCGTTTCCCCCTCCTCTTTGCACTGTTGAAACATCCTTTTTATAACATCTCTGGAAGAGCAAAAATCTTGATATCACGTCGTAAATGTCTCATTATTCTACGGGATTTTGCATGAATATGAAAGTTGGTCAGTCACTTTATGAATGACATTGTCTCGATCCGTATTTACAAGTTGACTACCAGGGGCTATCAAGTCTTATTTATTCGCGTTATTAGCGATAGACAGTGATGGCATGTAGCATCACAACGCACAGTCTATATGTTTACATGCTAATGCAGTTCACATTACGTCTTCAGTCTCAGTATCCTAATTCGTGAAAAGGGGAGGGGGGGNAGGGGGGGGGGGGGGGGGAGGAGGGGAGACTCACGATTACAATATTTGCTCAGACTGCATTCCAAATTTCCTTTTCTATTTTTGTTGGTATTCGTCCTTCTGATGGAGAATAAGATTGGTTCTTATATTTCATTCGTATTGTAAACGAAATGAGAGATCACGTGACAAAAAACCCCCCACCAAATGGCGGCAAAGTGACAGAGGATTTATCGCTTTATGCGAAGAACACCGTTGTCTTTGGGACTCGGTGGTGAAGATGTAATGCCACAAGGCTGTAAGGCAGCAGGCTAGAACGAAAGTGTACTTGACTCTGGAGATCGCTGCTTATTTAAAGTGTTCAGCCCATTGTTTAGTTTATATATCATCATACTTAATCACCATTTTGACCTTTGGCGTGCAATCTGTTTGCGCAGTTGGCGTTTTTAGAAGCACTTTTGGAATTGTGTGAACGCACTGGTTGTTTCCACGACGCATTCCAATATTTAGATAGCAGTTGAAATACGAAAGAAAATTAGAACCTTGTGAACCCCTTTGTAAGGCCAGGATTTTCAGTGTGTCTCAGTCCAACTATCTCGTTATTACAAAATCCTCTGTAAGTCCAACCATCTCGTTATTACAGAGCTCCTCTGTAAGTCCAACCATCTCGTTATTACAGAGCTCCTTTATAAGTCCAACCATCTTGTTATTACAGAGATCCTCTGTAATTCCAACCATCTCGGTATTACAGAGTTCCTCTGTAAGACCAACACTCTCGTTGTTACAGATCTCCTTTGTAAGTCCAATCATCTCGTTATTACAGAGCTCCTCTGTAAGTCCATCCATCTTGTTATTACAGAGCTCTTCTGTACGTCCAACCATCTCGTTATTACAGAGCCCATCTGTAATTTCAACCATCTCGTTATTACTGAGCTCCTCTATTAGTCCAACCATCTTATTATTACAGAGCTAAGTCCAATCATCTTGTTATTATAAAGCTTCTTTGTAAGTCCAACCATCTCGTCATTACTGAGCTCCTCTATTAATCTAACCATCAGAGCTTCATCATATTCAACAATATTACAGAGCTCCTCTGGAGGTCCAACCATCTCGTTATTACAGAGCTCCACTGTAAGTGCAAAGCAGGAGGATGTTCTTCGCTCAACAACTCTTAAGAGGCGCATGGTGGGATGAAGGACCAGACAACAAGATTTACGTAAGCACACTTTAACAGCAGGAAGTCCAAGGAAACCCCACCCGTTTCCTAAAGAAATCACTGATAACAACTGGGCACTTGAAACTGATTACCTCGAACGTACAAACCTAGGGAGGAAACTGCCATTGTTTCTAGTTAGCTGTTAATTCAGTAACGATGAGACTGTACTGTACTGTACTGTACTGTACTGTACTGTACTGTACTGTACTGTACTGTACTGTGCTGTGCTGTGCCGTGCTGTGCCGTGCTGTGCCGTGCTGTACCGTGTTGTGCCGTATTGTGTTGTGTTGTGTTGTGTTGTGTTGTGTTGTGTTGTGTTGTGTTGTGTTGTGTTGTGTTAATCTGAAGATAACCCGCAGATTAGCTTCCTCAGCACTGAAGTCCTGTCTAAATACAGGTTCCAGACGCCTATTTAGACAATAACAAGCCTGAATTCGGGTTAGATCCAGTTCTGTAAAAAACAATAAAAATCTGTCCTTTGGACACATTAGAGAAAATGGGGTCCTAGAGTATGAGGCACAATGGGATTTTTTTATGAGTCTTTCCTGATTTTGTAAACAGATTTAAAGTTTCAAGCTTTATTCACTGTCGTGTGATTAGCCTTGCTGGGTGTAGCTAGGATAGTGAAAAGGGTTTCGTGGAGTTCTTTGCACCTCCACTCGTGGAAAAAAATAAATCAGTAATCACCTTACATCACTTTAAGCCTTTTTTTGTTTTTGTTTGTTTTGTTCTGTTAAACGCTCAGTGGATGCATAAGATTATGAAAAATGTCTTAACTCTAGTAGCGCGTGGTGCCGCGGGTCCTGCCTCCCGCTGACTGCGTGACCATTGTTAAGATTAATAAGTCTTGTGCATGTTGACTGCCAGAACACTACTAATGTTTTGGGAGTTTCCCGTGGTTACCGCAATGCGTTAACTAACGTATGGATTATGCATACGGCCACTGGTTCTACCATAGCAGCACAAGTGTTAATCATTAGGATATTTTTTGCAAGTGGCTGTAAAGAAATAAAAAAAAAAACGGTATTGAGTCACGAGGGAAATCGACCTCGGTTTCCGAAACTTACAAAGTGTTTGAATCGAAACGGAACCAGATGTACTTAACTGACGCATTCATTTTGTATCGCAGCTAGATTAGACCCTCACGACCCCGGATCATAATGATCTCGAATTTCTCATGATCTCGTTGCCAAGTTCGGGCCCCGAGTCCCATATTTTTGTATCAAAGGAATCTCACGACCTCAATAAATATCTCGCCACTTCGAAATGTTGAGCTGGTGCCGGGGAATTTTGTCAGGTTTTGTGTCAACAAGTTTCTTTTTTTTTTTTTAAACAAAAAGGGTGACTTTTCTTTACTTCTTAGAGAAGTTGGTGTACTCATTCATAATACAAATACATGCAGCAGTACACATGACGTATGTTAATACATAGTATAAGAAGTGAAACACATAACAAATTATTGCTGGTCGCCTGCGGTGCAGTGCCCTGGTGCCCCGCCCCCTCCCCTCCCTCCCGAACTCTAAAGCCAGGTACTCATTTACCCCTATAGCGAGTGGAGAAAAGGGAGAAGTTTCCCAAGGACACTACAACGTAATCGCCCGGCCCGTGGTTAGGTCTTACAATCCTTAAACTTGACAGTCTTCAGTTTCTGAGTACCACTCGCAAACCACACGACCCCGCTGCGTCCATAGTATATGTAATTTTGCGGTTGGAAACCAATATGTTTGTAACAGTTCTCAGGTTCGATTTATATAGGCTGATGATCTTAAACTGCACGCCACAACGATATTAAATATATATTATATGACAATAACTGCTGCGAATTTCTCGGAGACCAGTCTTTAGTTTGAACACTGTGAAATATTCGAACTTGTGAGTAAACCTTGCCATTGAAAAGTAATGTGAATTATGTAGTATAATTGAAGATAATTTTCTCATTTTTTCAAAAATGTTTTCAGTAATAATAGATGGTGTTAAACAAGGCTCGATCATTGCAGGATTTTTTTTTATTTTTAATGGCTGCAGGGGAAGCGATTTCTAAGCTCTGCACAAAAAGAATTAAAAAGGTGCCTGATTGTGTCGGGTGTGACTTCCTTGCAGCTAACAGCAAGGTACTGTTCAGTACAATATAAAACTGCTTTTCCAAGGAATTCAATGGCAGGCTGCTTTTTTTATTTTTAGCGGTATTCATAAGGCTTGAAAGCGACTGTCCTATTCAGGGACTTCTAACCCCCCCCCCCNTCCACCTCCCCTCTAAAAAAATGCCTTTATGGAAATAATCCGGGTTAAAGTATTTGTTACTAGTTTACTTGTTGGCACTTGTAGTGGGAAGTCTAAAGCAATCCCCCTCCCCCGCCCCCTACACCGTCTAAGTTTTTTGCTACCACGGCTGGAATGCAGTCAAATGATTGCCGCTAGTGTACTACTATAGATGCTGAGCAGAAGCCTGCAAGACCCTTTCTTCTATCGCNAGCCCCACTTACAGTTGTCACGACCTAGCCTTTCGTAAGTCTGTTAACACGGTCTAGTAAGCACATAATATGCCTATGCTATAGATGAATAGCAGAAAGCAACAAGTTGGGACATACAAATATCCAACCTGACTTGCTAGTCTCCACCCCGAAGTCAGTTAATTTATTCAGCCATTCAGCGGTCACAATCTAACCAACACATAAAGTATCTCGTGAGGTATGCGACAGGCCATTATGTCCTTATTGAATGCATGCTTCCTATACCGAGTTTTATCTCATATCTTTCTTTGTGATAAAATTTCGACTCGCAAACTCACGAAACATTGATTAAGTCAATGGGCTCTTTGATCACAATCTACTGACGGCAACAAAAACCTCACGAACCAGGAACTGCTCAAGACTAATATATTGCTTAACACGCCTGAACATTTAAAGAATATATATACATAGATTAGTAAACATTTTATTTATTGCTCAAGCCGTCTTGTATAAGCCACCAGGAAGTACTCGTAGACGCCTGGCCTATTTGTATATCTTGCAACATAAATCTGGAAAAAACTTTATGTGCCTATGTTGCAATGTTTATGTTCCATGACTGATAGCAAAAACTGCATAAAGGATAGATAATACAAAGATCACTATAATATTTGTAAGTGTCATAGATGTAAGATTTTAAAAATACCGCCTTGGATCTTCCGGAATCAGACAAATCATTCGCGTTGGGTATAATGGAAGTATGTTATTATTTTTTTTTTCTTAATATGCTACAGGTATTTTCATAATTTCGCAGCTGCAATCCTTCAGTCATTTCCAAAATACAATTATAAGGCAGTTGACAGCTCGGCCGTATAGTCGCAGCAGTGTGATCCTGGTTAACAAGATCGTGGGTTCGATCCCCTTTCAAAGTCATGTCTTAACATCACAGGTATATTTTGTTATATTATTCCTCCTGATAGCTTAGGGAATCCTAATAGTTTAGGAAATGTTGTGTTGTAATAATGCGGGTTATAATGAATCAGTTCATATATATCCAGACAATGCCTGTTTATGCAACTTCACAATATTATTATCCCAGCAGGCTTGATCACATTAGGGCTTTCTCAACTCTTGATTTTGGGGGGGGGGGGNGCATAATTTGCCATTCCATTTACAAGCGCTGATCATCAGTATTATGACAGTACACCGACTACTCATAGCTAGGAACCCATTTTACAGATGAACGGACTGAGGAAAATGAGAATGAAAAGCTTTCTCAAGACACTTACAGCATGACCGTGGTCAAGAATCGAACCAACACCCTTTTGATGTCGAATGCCGTAACTGTTCGGTCACTCTGCTCCATAGCGTCATGTTGTTTAGAAAAGCATAATCCATAATTTTTTCATTCCATCCTGTCTTTAATTATGTACCTGCTAACACTACAGTTGCAGCTACTTCTCCGCTACTCTGCAGTTGCTGGTCCTGCGACAACAACCAGCAAAGATTATCATTACTGCTACCACAGCTCGTTACTAACACGGGCAATGATATAATGAACAGGCGGCATACCTGATAGTGTCTTAGCTGAAGGGAAAAACAATGTCGAGCAGAAAAAAGAAGAAGAAGAAGAAAAAAGAAGAGATGGAGGGGGAAGAATAAGAATTAGAAGGAGAAGAAGGAAAAAATGAAGAAGAAGAAGAAGATGATCACGATGAAAAAGAAGCAAGAAGGAGAAGGAGAAGGAGAAGGAGGAGGAGGAGAAGGAGAAGAAGGAGGAGAAGAAGAAGAAGAAGTAGAAAAAGAAGAAGAAAAAAGAAAAAAAAGAAAAAGAAAAAGAAGAGGAGGAGGAGGAAGAATAAGAATTAGAAGAAAGAGATGGAGAAGAAGAAGAAGAAGAAGAAGAAGAAGAAGAAAGTGTTGATGGTAGGTCAGAATAATGGGGAGTCTAGAATACACTTTACGATTTTTGATCTTCACGGAGTGGAAAGAGAAACTTGCAAAACACGAGGGCTAATTGTGGGAAACATTCCACTTCGAGACGCATGCCAACTTAGCGGTCTCCACATGTCAATTTCCTGCTCCTTTGGGTCATGTGACACAAAAACCACATTTTTCAGATGCCATGCGCGAAGTGTCTGTCAAGATCTAGATGTCTTCGAGAACGAACAATGATACTTTTAAACACCGAGATACTCGTAAACCTTCTTCCTCTCCGTCCAAAGCCATCCCTTTTTCCCTGATTTGAGAACCGCTGTATTCTGTACCGTAATCTTATGGGCGAAGTATTTTATGGTGTGAATGACACGTGTTGGAAGCCAGTAAATGCTTTCGAAATCAGGTTTGGCAGATAACACTGGTCTAAAGCTTCCGACTCTTGAATCAGAAGTGCAGAAAGGTAACGCTGTACACAATGATTTTCGCTTTGCACATAGCAAGGTACAGCATTGTCTTATGACGTCCAACATGTGCTTGAAAAGCTGGATACATTTTTAACCGTCTAATCCCTGATCTCTATGTTCTATGTATCAAACTTCACTCATATATTTGAATACCTCTAGGCTCGAAATTAAGAGATTGATTTCCTGGAATTCGAGTTTATGAGGTTCCACTAGTTCGTTACCCTGAATTTAACTTACACCACTGGTGGTAACACGTGAGAGCTTGCGCATTAACGATGATATCTCTTATCATCGTAAGAATTACATTAGTGCATCGATACTAAATGCACCTTTGATAGAGATCAACATGCAGAGGTAATGAAGTTCTTACGGTGGTAAGAGATCCCATGATTAATGCCTAAGTTCTCAACTGACTCTACTGCTGCTAAGAGCAAAATGGCAAAAAAGTTCGGTGTAGGACAAAGACGTTTCATTCCCTATACAGTCGATTAATCGCAGGAAGTTCATTGTAAGCTCCAGCTAATCAGAACAGGTTACAGACAATATTATAATATATTTTCTATAAATAAAGGTCACTGACTAATCGGAGCTCTTTCTAATCGCAATATCTCCAAGCTTCCGTGGAGTAAGGATTAAGAGAAGGCGATCGCATATATCAGATAGTTTGTGTACTAATGATAATACCACAGTTACTGCATCGATGCTGACTGCTTCCTTACTAGCTTTCAACATGCAGAGTTGATATAATTCATACGATGGTTTGAGATCCCATCTTTAATGCGCAAGCTCTCAGTTATCACAAATCATTCAAGCTTCCTCCTAAAAGGTCAAGGCGTTCCCCCCCTCCCCACCCGCGGCGTTCCTAAGAGTTGCAGGAGCCTAATTGGCCAAAAAAAATTGGACTATCCGAGTCGACAGTAGCAGAGTATAAAATCTGTCCAAAGGATAGAAATAATCATAATAACATGAAACCACACCGCAAAAGTGGTGAAATTCAGTTTTGAATTTGTTTAAAAAAAAAAATTGTTGCAGGCAGTGTTTCCCAATGGCTTCAGCGGATTTCGTTTGTGCGGGCCTGTGATCTGCTAAAGAAGGCCAAATTTTTAACCCCTTTTCATGTAATTTAAAACTGAAAAATCTAACTGAAGGACCCCCAACGTAAACAGTATATAAGTTGAGCACAGTGGTGGCATCAGACCTGCAGACTAGATCTAGTCTTGGCCATCTCGGAACGTTCCTGTGGTTGGAGAAGAAATTTTTATTAATTGGCTCAAAGAGGCTTTCACAATCTGCCTCCTGCAAGCTTACAGGATCAAGCCCCTGCCTGCTCCAGTTGTAATATAAGTATATATGCAAATATTGAATAGATCTATCAAAAGTAAACATGAAGTGTTTGCCCCGAAGTCAAGCGAAAACCTGTTTAAATGTAGTCCATGGTATAGTGGAACTAATACCGCTCGGATGTGTTCAGCTTTCATAATTTCGGGGAGAAGAGAAATAAAAAGTAGAACACATGTCACAACATGTTGGTAATAACCTTCCTATTTCACCACACTGCGTCAGTTTCAGACGTAGCAATAATGGTATCCTAAGCAGCAGCAGCAGCAGCAGCAGCAGCAGCAGCAGCAGCAGCAGCAGCAAGCAGCAGCAGCAGCAGCAGCAGCAGCAGCAGCAGCAGCAGCAACAACAACAATAATAACAGCAGGAGCAGCAGTAGCAACAACAACAACAACAAAGTAACAAATTCAATATTAAATCCAAACGAGTCAACAACTTTTGACCTTCCGTCTGTTACAATCACGACTTCCGCATACCTGTACCGTCATAAACTACAACCTTAACTGCTATTATTTGCTTCTTTAGCTTGCTGGTTAACTGCGGCTGCCTTCATAAAACCTGCTACCTCATTTCGTGTTGTTATGATACAGTTTTGTTATTCTATCGACAATACCACCTTTTTTTGCCTTTTGCATTATTAACACCAACAACAACGGCAACACAACCGTCATCTTCACCACTGGAACATCAGCACACGGCAGAAAAGTTCCAGCGTTTAACCTACATGTGAAGCCAAACCTTTGACAGTACCTCTCACTCTCTTCTCCATCATTATTCCTCCCATAGGTCTAGACAACTATCACTTTCTTCATGTACTATTACCACCATCAGATCACCACTCACATCACTGCTACTACTGTACAACGACTTACGACCACAGCCATGACCACCATCACTGCCACATCTACTAAAGGGTCAAAACACCGAGAGCAACAATGAGGAAGAGAATAGCACTTTCTATTTAAGTTCATACAGGAATGATTGGCTGATAAACAACATCATCCCAGTGGATCTAATGTCACATCCACTAACATAGTTTAAAAAATAAACAATTCACGACCTGGAATATCTTATTCCCTAATATTTACGTTATACACCCAAAGAGCTTTGGGATGTAAGGATGTGTTCAATTTCTTTAACATGACATTAAATTTAGTGCCGGTTGATGAAACGAAGCTTTAAAAAAAATCTGTACGTGTCTCTGCATGGTTTCTTTTCGTCCGTGCTGGTGAAAAACGATCTTACCGCTCAACACGGACATACTGTCAGCAAAGGTAACACGAAATCATTAAAGACCGATCCGTCTGGTGTATAAAAAGTGACGAGAGATCCGTCTAGTGTATAAAAAGTGAGAAGAATGATGGGACACTTGACTAATTTGAATTCAGTCGCACATTAAAAATTTGACGACAGAGAGTAATTTTATGAATTTCACTAGTACAGGATTTCATCCTGCATAGAAACTTGGCAGATTTTTACCTCCCTTACGAGTGTTACGGGGAATAAAATTGTGATAAAAACTTGTCATACTATTTCAAATACGAAAGCACATCTACCTGATATTCAGCTTATCACATCATTACCTAGTTATCTAAAGGTACGAAGATGCCAAAGTTTTTTTCACTGTTGGCTATATTAGGTTTTACACCTCTCATTAACTTATCCACGGGTCCCAGGCCAAAACACTTTCCAGACATGTTGTTTAGCTCTTCCTCCAAATTTTGACCTTAGGAAAAATGCCCCTAAACCAGTTTGATATTGAGAACGTAGGCCGTGAATCCGGGTACCTAATATTTTAGGCCTTTTCACTCAGTAAACAGGGTAATCTTACCCACCTAACAACAACCACAAAATTTATACTTCAATGGCTAAACCTCACCTACTCTGAGTCTACACATATATTTGTACCTATCTAAGCCTTTGAAATTAAAATCCAACCCCTTTCCCCCCTCCCCATGGCCAGTTTTCTGATTTCATAGGGACTATTTAAAACTGCATACCAAAATGCCAGGTGCTGTTGGCATCTTCATAGCTAAACTCGACTCTGCGCCAAGCTGTATCCAAGAGTTACTGGATATACATGTCTTGTAACCTGCCCTCACTCGGACACGCTTAAAGTTAAAGCTTTTGCAGGTTTCGCATTAATGTTATCTCAGTCTATTCCGCGAATGTAGGCTTCATGTCTACTCATTCTTTCCTACAATCAGTTTTCGCATGTCCTTCTGTGAAACACACACACACACACACACACACACACACACACACACACACACACACACACACACACACACACACACACACACACACACACACACACAC
>JAWQUT010000044.1:2228558-2241615 GCA_033807755.1 Ellobium chinense | reverse complement strand
CAATTTTTTTCCCATTCCTTGCTAGAGGGCATCCATTTCAGCTCAAATATCTGAATTGTTTAAGGAGGGCTGAAAAAACACTTTGCAAGAGAGAAGAGGACTCATGCATTCTATTAGTCATCTGCACGCAGTATGACTGTATATTCTGATTAAAGTGACGACGGGGTTATAGCAGGTTTACCGTAGCTACAAAATTTGAGTAGCACTAAATCCCCTCCGCCTCTCCCCACTGGTATTTTCTCCACTTCCTTGCTAGAGAGCACCCATTTCAGTTCAGCTCTAGTCCCCGAACAGTACAGGAAGGGCTGTGTGTATGCTAATAGTATCGACGGGTTATAGCAGGTTTACCGTAGCTGTAGATTGTGAGTAGCAAAACAACCACCAATGACTCCGCAGATTTAAGAGCTCGTGTTTACAAGTACAGCTACAGCAATTTCTAGGAAATCCGGGTTTACTCGTCTATGTGCCGCGTGCGTCATTGTCTGTGAAAAGCAGGCGCTCAGGAAAGACCGATGGGATAAAGGGAAGTGGGGAGGTGAGTTATTAATGGAGACGTGCAACTTCGAGGGAGAGGGTTGCGCTCTCACAGGCGTAGCCATACTGGAGACCAGGAGAAATGATATGCCTAAACACTGTATGCTGTCGTATGCTGTCGTATGCATGTTAAACATAACTATAACACACACACACACACACACACACACACACACACACACACACACACACACACACATGAAATGGGGGAGGGGAGGGGGACTGAGGGTGTCAATGAATTCCCCCTCCCCGCCCCCACTGTACTTCTTTCGTGCTTTCATTCAGTCATTTCCCATTCCCACCCACATCCCACCCACACACAATACACCTTCTTACCACCATCAGCAAACATTAAAAAATTACTATGATGAATTACTAATGAAGGGAGGGCGGGGAGTGGAAAACTGCATTCAAAACAAAACAAAACAAAACAAAACAAAACAAAACAAAACAAAACAAAACAAAGCAACAACAAAGAGCCTGTAAGAAAGTGTAAACAATCGATAGACGTGTTGCGTACAGGCGCCGATTCCTCCGTAACAAAGTTGCTCGTCTTTCGACGCCACTGATGCTGGTAACCGATAGTAGGTAATTAATGCGTTCCATGTTTTTGATTTAAGTCTTTCGCATATGGGAGAATTTTATAGCTAAAGGGCCTTCGTGGGTTTGCAAAAAGCTGACGATTTATCGACTGCTCTGCCTATGACAGTGTGACCCACCTACAAAAATTGGTGATATACCTGCACATTATACTTAGCACCATTCCCTGTAATTAAGACTGTGTATAATGTATGCCAGTGTATTATTTTCCCCATTGAAGCACTTAGATGAAACCGCAGATGAAAACTAAGGGATTGTGGTGGAAGAGGTGGGGTGGGGGAGTAAGAAAAGTAAGAACTCTTAGCAGACAAATTGGAAGGACTCCAAGACAGTGAAACCTCTGTCATAAATTACATCATCTCACGTTTTGTCTAGACCTGTGACGAAATCAGTGCAGAGTTGCACTCTAAAATATCTTTTAATCTACCCTTTACCTTGTATTGAAAACAGCGATGCTCAGAATGCCAGAACGTATAACTGTAATGTGGCCATTCTCACATGTGACGGGTCCAAGCTCCTAGACATTATTATAATTTGTGGCAAGGTGCTATCCTGGCGTTTACTGTCTATAATGGCGCTTGTTGTCTATCTTTTGGGGTTCACCCACGCAAAAATTAAGACTCGTGTTATGAAAAACCGGGTGGATTATATTTTTTCTTAGCTACTGAATTTTCTTAATTAAATTAAATTGCCCGAAACAGGATAAATGTTGTTCATTGGTGACTCAGACAGGTGATGAGTTACAAAATGTGGGGGTGCATGGGAAAATCCTTCACATCTCTCCAGATATGGAATTTGAGGTATTGATATAATATTAATTCCCATTTTTTTGAGCATTTTGCACTTTATTTGAGGTCAGTATCTTTATTAGTTCCAAAGTTATGGACAAATTTGTAAACTTACCGTTGCCCTATACATTTTGAGAAAATCGATATTAAAGCTTTTTTAACCATGTCTTTGAGCAAAGGGTGCTTCCATAAAACACTAAAAAAGGAAAATTTAAACTTCATCCTATCGATAAAATTTACATGAAATCGATGATAAATGAATGAACTATCTGATTAGGCAAAACTCTCAATTTGGCCCAGGAAGTCGAAATTCGACTTTTCAAGGTCCTAGCTCAAAGTTACCCGTGTGGGATTCGACGGATTTTCCCATGCGGCCACACAAATGTGATAAAAGGCTTCTTGTCGTTACAGTGAATGACATATACCATAGCTCTGAAAAGTCAGTTACAATGGGAATCTCCCACACAATGACCAAATACAAAATACACGCAGCGCACAAGTGCAGCTGTCGCTATAGTGCAGAAAAGTTTCTTTTTGTTGTTTTGAAATGCCATGGCACAGGTAGAACTCCACCGGCGACGCACAGCATCATTATAAGACAACTCTAATTTCTATTCAAAGTAACTTTATAAAGGAAGAAACAGCCGCTTATTTTGTGTGTCACTTAATGACTTATGATAAACATCAGCCATTAGTGGATGTCTGTTGTCGTTTGTTGCTGGTGGCATTGATAATGTACTAAGAAATAGCCTTGCCAGGGTTTTAGCTGAGATCCTCCTCTAATGGAAGCGCATAATATTATATTTTGAAGAAGGTAACTGCGTACAACATGTCATCAGTTCTTATTTTCACTCGGCTCACAATACCGTGACGACGACTTACGAGTACCAAAGTGCGGTGATAGGTACTTGGCTTCATTCGGTCTGGCGTGAAGAGATGTTACTGATAAAAGATGTAAATTTATTACATGGAACTTGCACATTCTAGATAGCTATTGCATCAGTGACAAAAGGAGCGACTGAATTTGTGTGTGGGTGTTAAATATCTGACCTTGGCAAACACAAATTCAGATTGGAATGGTTTGAAAACTGACGCATCTACATTCATGAGTAATTTTAGTTGTCAGCCCTGTTGGTAACATATTGTAATAGTTAGGTTATTGGCTCGCTCTAAAAAGATCCGAGTAGTAATGTAGTTGTCAGGTTAGTGGCTTCTGTCCAGTCGACACAGTAGGGGTTACACTAGCTCGACCAAGCATAGTGCGTCCTGGGTAGTCGTCCAACCCTCTGTCCCTTTCATAAAAATAGCGTCACTTCTGGAATGGTGCATGAGTCCAGCCAATCACCGGCGCTGTAGCCAAGGGTATAAAATTGCATGCACACCCTTGTAAAATGATTAGTAGGCCCATTGGATTATTGGATTAGGAGAATCTCTTGAACTCACTTCATTACTTGTGACTTAGACGTTCTTGTACAGTATTAAACTTGTGTATACCTTATTTGATGAGTGATGTCGTAACTCTGCATTTTATACCCTAAACTAACCATGTAGGGCAACTCTCCCCTCGCTCCATACTACAACACCAAAAAGGAATAACAACACTATTATTAGTGGAGCTGCAACACAACAATATTAATTCATAATCATGAAATCATTAACCGTGGTACTTATAAAGTGAGCAACTGGGAAGTGTGTCAGAGTCACGGATAATCACTAGGCTTATCATTCTGGGCTCACAACCATACCTCTAAATGAACATCTTTGCTCTTCCTCCTAGTATCATTAAGATCTAAAGCTGCTAAGAGCTTTCATGAGAAAAGATACCTTAGCTGAATCAAATAAGAAACTTGTCGATTCATGAGTTATGATAAAATACACAGTCGAAGATTGATTGAACAGTAAAAAACAAATCATCATACTTCTGTTCTGGCGGACAAAAATTGTGGCAGGTAAATGTATCTGAGTTCAAACATCTGCGATCTATTCGTAGTTTGAAACGTTCATACACTGCTTCTGAAGAATAGCCGAAGAGGAATTTGCTCTAAGATCAAAGGAATCAAAACACGGCTACAGGACCGATATGCTGTTCCCTGTCTTCCATGCTCTAACTGTTAATGCACATGAATCCAGTCCAAACATTTACTCTACAGAAAATAACTATTATGCAATCTGGTTGAATAAATACAGAAAAATGATTTCAGAACATGTAAACTCAGATGACGAATGATCTTCCGCGATCGTTTGTGAGGAACTCGCATTCATTTTAAATTTCTTTTACAGAGATTAGTGCCACCAGCAATATCGCAACACCACTTGCCTCCACATCGTCATCATGTTAATCATCATCATCATTATCATCATCACTGTTATCTTTATCATCATCATCATCATCATCATCATCATCATCATCATCATCATCATCAGCAGCAGCAGCAGCAGCAGCAGCAGCAGCAGCAGCAGCAGCAGCAGCAGCAGCAGCAACAGCAGCAACAACAACAGCAGGGGCCCTCTTGTATCCCCAGATTAGTGGCGGATGTAACATAAGCTCAGCTGTGCGACTAGACCTGATGCTGCTAATTTCGTAACATATCACGTTCGTGACATTCCCATGTTTATAAACATGTTTCACAAGATACTGGGCAGACTATGGGAATAACACTTTGAGCATGGAAGAAATCACAGGTAAAGACGAAAATAAAAATGAATNTGGGTGGATGGGAGGGGGAGAGGGGCATAGCTGGCCTGGAATAGGTGGACATTTTAACAGACCAATGGGAAAAGGAGAGGGGGTGGGAAGCAAAAAACCCTAGCAGTGAGGAAAGCGATCTATGCAGAAAAGGAGCCATGTGGCAATGAGAAGAAATAAAATAACTAAGTGGAGCCAGATGGCAGGGTTTAGCTATTCCATTCATCAGCAAGGAGGAGGAATTTGAGCTCGGGTTGATAATATCTGAACAATATGCCACAAGAGATTTTACCAAATTAATGTGAAACAATTTTAAATCATTTCTGAGAAGACAGGCTGAAAAATCTTATGATAGAAAATTTCCTGCACCTACAATCCTACTGGACATCGAACTCAGTAGTCAGTCTCTCTGGCTTTACTACCACTACATTACACGGACGCTAACCTCACAGCAAATTAACCCTTAAATGCCGACTGCCTGAAATTTATTAACTAACTCCCACGTGTAAGCCGAATGTTCATCGGTGACCCTGACACACCTACGGCCTGAACAGTTTTAACTCCCACGTGTAAGCTAGTGTTCACGCGTGACCCTGACACACTTTTCAGCTGCTCACATAAGAAGTAGAGTTTTTGCCCCACCTCCCTGCTCAGTCTAGTTTCTCCGCCTATGTATCAAGGTAATCCTGAACTGGGCTGAGCCAAGCGAGTCCACGCCACCGCTATCGTACCGGCAGCTGGGATCAACTAGTGGGGATTTTGTGCCTTACGTTTACAGCGCACCGCATGGAAAACAAAATAATATGCGCTGTGCCTCGTGAAGAAGAATAACAGATTCTGATTTTAATAGCAATTGTGAACGTATTCATCGCTTGTTGTCACTGGACAGAAATATTCGTTACTGAGCCCACAAGGAACAAGCGTAAGTTTTTTTTTTGTTTGTCTTTTAATAATTCATTAGAAATTATGAAAAGATGTATCAGTAACAAGCATTTACAACGAATTAATATGATAACAGTACTACGTTAATTATAAACAACCTGTGGACTTATTGATCTACACCATCTTCAGAGTTTTACTACAACAGTATTACTACAGAACAAATGTAAATATTTCATCCATGTGCGAGTAGGATAGTGTGCCAAAGTTCATCTGTAGAAATCTAAAGTTCTCCTAGTGAAGAAACCTGCTTTAAAATGGCAGCGTTGATGGTGGTAACAGAATAATGACTATACTCAGTTTAGTTCATCATCTATTCTTGTTCTTCTCTATTCTTGATATTAGTATTCACTATCTTGCTCTATACCCCAGTGTCCGGATTTGATTTCTGGCCAGATTAACAAAATAAACTTAGGTTATTGTCATGCTTTCTGCTCCAGACTGATGTTTCCCACTGCTTACTTCATAGTTAAAGTGTGTCGAATTTTGTTCCGTCCTCTTCAAACTTACTTCGTCTCTCGGATTCACGTAATTTAATGTCGTGGTTTGAGAATGAGGTATTTTCGGACGGATCAGTTACACCACGTGATCTAGGGATTGCTAGGATATTTTGATAAATGACGAGTAATCATACATGAGCAGAGCATGTAAACAAACCAACGTGTGAGCAAGATTTCTTAGGTCATGTGATGAAGCTGAAAATACCTAATTATAGGGTCATGTGGACTAGTTTCATACAAATGCAGTTTCTACATTTACATAGGCTACTTGATCAACCTCGCTATTCTGAGAAAGGAGACTGCATCTTTTGCAAAGAGAACGTTGTATATCACTCTTCACAGAATTGGTATTTTAGAAAAGGGACTTGACAAATGACCCAGTGCAAGATACTGCTGGGATAGAAAATTCAGAATCTTAAAAATAAAATGAATTCGTTTCTTTCCATCTTTTCTGTTTTGTGTTGGACATTCTTAAATGTTCTTTGTTATTAAAAATGTAACTTGTTACACACATGTGTGTGTCACACCCCCACACATTTCAACCAAATGATATACTTCTGAATTTATGTGCTTTTATTAAATTTATGTGAGTGTGAGTGATATCCTTGATATTGAGTAATGTGAAATATTAGAGGGTACTTATCGCTCTCCTGAAATATTATGTCTCACGCGTTGTTGCATCTTTTGGCAAAACAATATGCTGCATTATTATCAAGAAAACTTGAATCACTGAGCATTGGGTGGGGAAAGACTGGGTAATGAATCACTCCACTCCCCCCCCCCACCTCCCCAAACCTGCCCGCCTCGCCTTCCCAAATCTTCAAATCTTCTTATTCTTCATTTCAAGACTCTCTGACCGGCATTCTATCTTAATTGCATGCACGTGTTCGTTTACCGTTTCCGTGTGCGAGCCTGAGTGTCAGTGCCTCTGAATGCGAGAAGGTGGACGAGCACGGGAGTATGCGTGGTAAAACATGAGCCACCATAAAATAAAGTTGAAAACGGGACGTTATCTTGTATTCTTAAAGACAAAACACTTGGAATTACATTATATTAACCCAGCCCACTGAATTTATATGCCTATTCGTTTGTATAATGTTATTTCTGCCTTACTTTATGCCGTGATCTACTGAGATGCATTTATGGGTAGAGTTAGAGAGAGGGTGGGGTTATTGTAGACCAGTGGAGATGAAATCTTCCTCTTCATACTAGAGTCTGGAGGTACTAAGCAAAACCAACATACTGCAAGGTACAGGTTGCGTGCTATGAATATTATGGAAGCTGGGGTTTTTTACTTAATAGGCTGCACACGCTAGGGACAAAACTCTTTAATCTGACTTAACTGCAACAAAATAACAACATAGCTTAGTGCTACTTTCAGCCTTGGCACGGGTTTTCATGTATAAATATCGACAGCCCAGAGGAAGGGCGTGGGTTCCACAGACAGCAGCTCGCAAAACGAAGAGGATTAAGAATTCAGAAATACCGAGAGCGATATGGTGTTGTGAGAGCAGTTCGTAAATGACTGGTGAAATTTAGGCTTATATGTGAAAGATTGGGAGCGCTGTTTAGTCGGTAGGTAATTCATATAAAAGTTAAATTGCTGTAAAGTTAGCATCCCTGTGGTGTAGGAATAGCACACTCAACTTGCACGCCGACAGGCCTTGGGTTTGATCCCCGGTAGGGACAGAGAATTTTCTAGCGTTAGGTTTATCAACCTTTTTTCCCGAAATTAATCTTTCACAGAAATTTGGTAATATGCCAAGTGACACACTTTCGCATTCCCCCCCTTTAATGATAATGAGAATAATTATGCCTTACCATCCGGTTACAATAGTTGACAGGGGATGGGCAAAGCAAAAACCCATTAGTCATTCCCAATTATGTTCCTCTTTGAGTTTCAATAACTGTCATTTATTCTAATACCAAAGTTTTCGTGATGAATCCTGAAGTCCAGCGTATCAAAAACACTTTCATAAATACACACTCAATTAAATGACCATTCAGATTCAAATTAGTGGCCTCATAAGTATTCAAACTTTAGTTTTGCCTTTTAAATTTAAATTAGAAGCCGAGGTTATGAGTAACAGTCATACAAATTAATATGAAAGTTTTGTTACGCAAGTCACATTCAGCTAAGGTTGCACCCTACTGAGGTCATAGGCCTATTTACAGCTGCTGCGCGAATGGCATATACTTTGTAACGGACAGTTCTAGTTGAATACCTCGTGAGTTGGGCTAATTTCTGAAATGCTCTGACTTTACAGCACTCATTTTTGGTTTATATTTAAAGAATACATTAATCTCTGTTAGAAACAACCAAAACAAATCTACATCAGATAGGGAAGATATAATGACGTCAAAGTGGCTGTTGGCGATAGGAACGAACTATTTTTACACGTTTGGACGCACTAAAGGTCAAAGCTCTTCAGAAATTAGCGTATATGTTGTGTCATTCTGCCGGAATTGCCCTGAGTGTCAGGTTTGTATTTCTGGGAATACGAGCTTTGTAACAGCTTTATTATTCTAATAACTCCTCCTCCATTCTTCCTTCCCCAACTCATTCTCTCTCCTCCCTTCTCCTTCCCCTCTCCTTCTCGTCCTCTTCTTCCTCCCCTTTCCAAATATGGAATTAATTCACCATNGAGGAAGATGCTCGTAAACATAATGATAAAGGAATCATAATAAGCATGTGAGTGGTGGAAAAAAAAATTATTGTGTTGTTTGTTAAGGGTTGTATTTCCTCCTCTTTTAAAGCCACATTGGGTCTCTATGAGTTACTGAAATCAGATGTTTTGTAACTTGGCCTTGTCACAATGTTGTTTACCGGTTTCTTCACCTGTATGCTCACAGTATCACACCATCTCAGGTCATGGGTGTGAACGTCCGGCATACTGTTTTCTACGCACTGGACTGTTACAGGTATCTGGAACATCAGACCGCTGTATCGTCCCTAGCGGCCTTAGGGGGTCATTATCAGTGACTTAATAACGGTGTCCATGGTGATTTGACCTAGATCCATACCTGTTATGACTAGTCCCTGTCTTCCACCTGACCCCAAAAGTCAATGTGCCCCGAAGCTTCTTACTTTCCCTTGAAATTATAAACAAATTTAACAAGTTTATTTAGCTGAAGCTCAAACTACAACCAGGATACTTGGGCGAACAACAGAGTATAATAATAATAATTATACATTGGCAACGGGACAATACACAATACAGATAGGATAATTATAATAATATAGACCTCGTGCGAGTAGATTATAAGCATGCTAATGCAATTCTAGCTTCATTCGCAAACAATCCTTTACTCGGTACATCATCATGTATCCTGTTTATGGGGGGCATATATAATATGAAGGGTGTGCCTGCATATATGCAAATTCACATTATTACTCAGCAACCTTCTCAATTACCGAGGAGCATACAGTGTCGCTGAATTTTTTTACAAGCGCTGATCACCAATATTCTGACAATACCATCCACTGCCTATAACCAAGTAACTATTTAGCAGGGGGATGGACTGAGGAAAATGCTTGTGAACTTGCAGCATGACGATGCTGGGAACCGCATTTATGTAGGCTATAAGCATTCAGTCACACACTTCTACTACTGACTACTTCGTATTGTACTGTCAAGCAATTTCTCTTTAAAGCCTTTTAGATGCGCTTATATAATATCTTCTTAGACTGACCTGGATCTGAGCATGGGTAGTAATGCTGTGCCTTGTTATTAAAATGTATCCTCGGTCGTAAATTATTATGAAACCGAACTCCCCCTATTGCTCTTAAGAAACTGGCTTGTTAGTATGCCCTGGAATTAGTTCTACCTGACGTGAACAATACAGGCATTGGGGTAAACAGAATTACTGAATGCCAACAGTTAAAAAGCGAGGAAGATCTCGTCATTGTTAACGACTAGGCCACCAAACAGCCTGTCAGAACTTTGACAGTAAACAACCTCTTCATTTTTCACAGGCATGTCACCCATTGTGACAACAGACAGACCAGTGTTGCCATTCTGGCCCTGTGCTTTTCCCCGAGAGAGAAAGAAAATGATGTTGCCCTACATTCCCCTATGCACGATGTGGAAGCAAAGTTAGTGGGGAATTATATAACTTTACTGTTATTCAAAAACGAAAAACAGGATTCTTACTACTTTCCCCTACATTTGCGATTTTTTTTTCTAACAATCAAGGAAAATCGATTTTCTCCATGTAGGGGAACTACAGGCTTTTGGTAAAGTCATTTTACCCTACCGTAGGAGAAAATCCTTACATGTTGCAACACTGAGCTTGACCGAGGGTCGGAATTTGATCCTCCCCCCTTCCCTTCCTTGGCAGCCCCTCCCACCCACAGAGCAATATGTTGGTGATTTGGGAAGATGGAGCGTGGAGATGGCGGAAATTAAGGGTCAGAAGGTCCTGTGCTCAGCGACAACAGTAATAGCAATTAATAACAATTCTATAGCACTCAAAACTCCAGGATTTCAAGCTCTGAGTGTCACATGAATGAAACTTGCCAAAACAAACACATTTCGTACTTTGTTGATTTATAACGGTGCACTCCACACCAAGGAAGAAAAAACGAAATCGCATGCAACATTTTTAATGACGCAAAGAAGCAAAATCCATGACAGAGAAAACAAAATGTATATATATATAGGACCTATATTATATCCACACGGCACGCTGTCCCATCCGCCAATCAGCATGCGTAACTTCGGCGATCTGTCATCTTCTCGGCAATGATAAGGTGTAAGGACTGTTCCAAGTCTACATTTTCTTCCTTAACTTAACCCCTATACCTGCCCTAACCCTAACTCATGCACTGGGAGAGGGTCCCGGAATATTGCCTACGAAATTTGCGAGAGTTCCCGGTTCTAGTCCCCACAAAAACTCTCCTGTTTCGAGATTATTCTTTGCCATTCATAACTGTGAGAATGGGAGAAAATCTTGATGCAGTTGTCACCAAAACATTGCTTTACCAGTTGCCTTCCCCCCTCCCCCCCCCCCCCCCCCTCNAAAAAAAAAAAAAAAAATTGGCTGCGTATCTGGCAAGCGTAGCATTGTTTGATAAGTAAACAATGAGTAAACGAAAATTTAAATCTAGAATCATTCGTATTGTCTGGCAAATGGGTTGATTTGGTTTGTATACAGAGCATATTGTATCTCTAACGACTACGTAATCGAAGATCAATCTGCTGAACATGTCAAACGAAATAAAATCACCACACGTAATGTCTCGTAGGTTTTTACACATGATGTCGTGGTTTGCCCTCCGCAATAGCTTAATCACACGTTTTATATTTCTTTCCATGGGTCACAGTTTTTTAAAATTTTCTTAACCTTGGAGAACTCTCTTAAATACCCTTATAATAGCTGTCAGAGACTGATATAAATCAGTTCATCCTTAAACGCTTTGGGCTACATGTGTTTTTAGAAATCAGGTGAGTGAGGGATTTTGTTATAGCCATCAAACCTGAAAATGGCGGAAGTTTTCCCATCCCCCCTTTTTTTTTTTGGTTGACGTTCTAGACCGGATAGAGATTATTCTTTAGAAGTTTTTGTTGGGAACATTTTACCGGTAACTTAAAGAGACAGGGGTAATTATTTGTCTTAACAGTCTAATAACCCATCATCATTTACAAAAAACAAAAAAAAATTAGATGGCTTTATAATATTTTTCCTTTCGCCCGGCAGTTTGTGAGAAAACACCGATGGAATATGGGTGTTTCTTAAAAATGATCAGACGGAAGGAAAATGTACGCAGTTTGAATTTTAAAAAAAGTGAATGTTTCACACATTGAAGCAAATATCTACCCCTAGCCCTTTAAGGTCAGCAAAATCTACCTATAGGAGGGAGGGGGTTGGGGATAGAGGCGACATTCACTAGTAAAAGGTTTGTCCTGATCTATGTCCACCTCACATAAAAGCTGTGAGACGTTCAAATCTTTGATGTGCCATTCGATATTTTCATTTCTTTATTATTTGAGGATTTGCAATGAGTTCGTGTGATCAACAGCGACCTAACCATACCATATTATTATTATAATGACGTCTATACAGAGTATCTAATTCAATGACTAAGGCCAGGGAAAGGGAGAGGGAAGTTCCACGAGCTGTTAAGTGCACACTGTACCGAGTATGTCTCACCAAGTTGGATTTAGAATGAATTCTCTGCATCTCTGGCTCACCAATATGTAACAAAACTAATAAGGAAGCTTTGCAAGCGTTGGAAACGTCCTTAATTTGAAACATAAAATGGGTTTATGCTGGAACGACCGAGTCACCGTGTAGCCAGGGACGGCTGTTTATACTAAAACATTCCTGGTAGGTACCAGGTTTGGAATTTCTCAGGAAGAGCAACATTCCTTTCTTTCCGGAAGCCGGTATAGACACTTAACATAGATTCTCAAACTAGCATCTTTTAGCAACAAGGGATTTCCCTTCCCTTTTCCCTCACCTCCTTTTTTATTTACTCCAGAATCTCCTTTCCAGGCACGTGAAAACTTACAATAAGAAAGAAAAATAAATTCCACTAAGTCCTCCTTTCCTTCTGGCCACATGACACTTAACTAGATCTAAATTTCCTCTGCGAAATTAGATTTAGATTTGAATTCAGTTAATACCACAGTTACTAGCTGCCACTCACCGATAAGCTGCTATGAGTAAGAATAGTATAGTGTTAAGTCTTTTGGTCACATGTAATGTCTACTAAAGCGGCTGTCCTAATCGGAGATTGTCATGTCATTAGCTTGTATTTTTTCTTATTGTTTTAAAATTAAATCTTCGAACGCTTGTGTTATTGTGGCCTCTTCTGTTTTAAAGCCAGTCAGAGAAAGGGCGGAAAGGGTGGCTGGAGGGAGAAGGTGGGGATGTCTTAGATTACCCAGTCTGAAACCTTAGGTGCCTTCTTCCCCCACCGAGCTCCAGTTGTTTCTCTTGCGTGATTGCTCTTTCGCTGTATCATTTGTCTTAAAGGGAGTGCCTCCACCTCCACCCCCCCCCCC
>JAWQUT010000044.1:2204369-2214257 GCA_033807755.1 Ellobium chinense | reverse complement strand
GACAGGATCGAGGCCGGAAAGAGGCAACATTGTTGTGTTTTAGAATGTTCGGAGAACAGAAAGAAGATATTTATAGCAAATGCATAGGTATATATATATATATATATGATACCGCACAGAGATTGTGTCTGCCCTATTCTTTCCCCAATATTTTCCCTTTATATTTTACTCAAGGATGAAGAATCACGGCGACGATAGACGGGTTGCATCATTCGATAAGATCTTCCAGAGATAGCTTTGATATGCAGCACATGAGTGGTGTTAGCGAGTTGCGCGGTCACATCTCCGACTAAGTGATTAAAATCACGGGCAAGAAATGTGTGGAATAGAGATAGAAATAGGCTGAAGAAAATTTTGATTCTATATTTCCTTCATTTTACAGAGAATATATTCTTCGGCCATGGTGCAAGATATAGACTATTCCAATTGCGGTGACACTAAAGGCTGTTTCTTCTACCCAAATCACTGCAATGGAGGCGACTGTATTGCGGCTGTCAGCTTCGAGCATCGGCCGGCTACAGATGACTACATCTTTGAAATGCATACAACTGAAGGACCAAACTATGTTTCTTTGGGATTTTCAGAGGATGAAATAATGGTAGAAATATTTACTGGTTTGTATTATAAAATACATTTATTTAAGTTTGGATTCCAGTTCATAAGTCTCAGGACCTGACTCATGACTGGAAATGGGGACAAACACAGCCCACTCTCATTGGCCAAATTATAATTATATAAAAATAATGTCAAATTAGAAGATGAGCACAGTCTCTTTGAAATTGTCACCAATATTGTATGAGAAGTAAATATTGCTGTGAACCTAAACATTTATCGAAACTGAAGTCATAAATAAGGAACAACTAAGCTCATTACCATACGATTTCTTAAGTAAGGAAAAGAAGTAAAAAGGAATCTTAAGGCTCTTCGTGAGCTGCAGCCAAAAAAGAAGAAGCTACAACCCAAACATTAGAGAAAAATTCATTTAGTTTTTAAAACACCTACTTTATATTTCAGAGTCATGATGAAACTATCACGTGTGTAGGCATTTCTGGACAGTTGGGCATCCAACATGGGTGGAACCCTCACTACCATAATGAACGCATGTTGACGGTAAGACACCTTATGCTCTGCTGATTGTAAGACTTCTTACTTTATCAGATTCTGACTTCTTACTTCACCAGATTCTGATTGTTCCTGCAAATGTGAGTAGCTATATTGTAATACATTAAAATACCTAGGCTTAATAAATATTACTGCCAAATCACTAAGCTAAGTGAGTAAGTTCATGAACAGCTAGAGTTTCATTGGTGGTGATGAGCATTATGTCTTTAAGATATGATGAACTGATATGACTTAAAAATTGTATTTCAGCATATGAGAGGCCATTAGCAACAGTTATCTTAAAAATAATTATTGTGCACAGTGTAGATGCAACAATATTCTGGCAGGAGACGTACATTAAAAATTTGTCCGTTCTGACATGGATGATATATAATGACTTTCATGTTTATGCCAGTAGATTAATCCATCACAATGATAATACAGTCTCGATAATATTACATAGCATAATTGGGATGACATGAAGTGTTATTCTTATGTCTTAAGAATATACACTGTATCTAACAGGGAAGGTTAAGCTGTGACATAAAAATAGAAAATATCATGCAGTTTAAAATTATCTTCTTTTTCTCCAGCGTTTCATATCAGAAGCTGAGGTTCGGCAAGTTGATGGACGCCTTCAGTGTCGGTTTGTCCTGCCAAAGAAAACATCAATTTATATAATAAATCAAACAGCCCCTTCGTTAGAATATACTAATGTAACCTATGACAGAGAGCATTCCTGGTACTTGTTCATCGCTTGGGGAATGGTGATGCCAGGTAGGCAATTAAATATGTTTAGAATAGGCATTAATGTGTCTCTAAATCTGCTACAAGCATTTCCCTCTCGTGTCATCATTCCCTAAAAACAGAAACAACTGGCTTTCAGGGGAACTAAATCCCATTGCTCAAAAGTGTGATTGTGTCTGGATATAGGCGAAACAAAACAGTGATTAGCATGACGTATGACGTACGTCAAGAGCGCACTGGACCGCCACAGATTTCATGACGTACAGCATACGTCAAAAGAGCAGTTAAGGGGTTAAAACCAATGCCAGCTTAAACAGCTAAACATTACTATTTCTAGATTAAGCAAGTTTACAAAGTATACAAGAACATACTCAGGTAATACTGGAGCATGCCGGGAGCTGTGGGGGGGNGGGGGGGGGGGGGTTCTTCTCAGATATTAAAATCATATTAAAATTTATCGTATTTCAAGGGCATTTTACCTAAACTTAGTAGTGATTCACTTAGATTAATGAAAACAGAGTTATTAATGTATTCAGAAATACATTTTCTTTAGTATCTTATTACTCAAGACAAAACTGAAATTGAAATCTTAATTCCCCTAAGAGAAAATGCATTACACAATAAATGAATCACTGGATTTGTAAACAGTCATTACCCTCACAATGTTTTTCTTTTTTTTTTTAATATCAAGAAGCTTTAATTAATTTGCCGAGTTTTGGAAAACATTAAAATTAAGTCCTGTTGACATGTTTTCACATACTAATCTTCAAGCAGTGTAGGCTGTTCAGGGGATGCCATAACAGCATGTTTATACTGATATCCACAGAGTCAGATGTCATTACATTCCACACCAAGATGCCAACCACTTCCTACAGCAAAATCTACTTAAATGAACCAGGTGTTTATCGTGGCTCGTCCTTTCATGTTTTAGTCAGGGCACATGGTAAGTTGTTGCTATTTCTAAACATATATTCTCCGTTGTGGTAACTTTGCTGTGTTCTTTGACGTGGTCATATTGATTCTTTTTTTTACTATTGGCATTGCCTTTCTCTATGCTGGAAATTCATGTGAGACTTCTGCTGGAGAGCAAGCACTTAAATCCATTCATGCTACTTTTCCCTTTCTCCTTGCATCAGCCTCTGTTGATCTAGTAGTGAAAGTTGCGTAGCAGTTGTGTGCAGCATTTTTAACCCATAGCACCGTAAAATAACAGATCTGACTTGTTTTTATATCCTCCAATGCAAAATCTAATCACATACACCATTGGTCAATAAAATTCTACCTCCACTGTCTCACTGAGAGGGATCTGTTTAGAGATCTCTTTATCTGTCTCTAGAATAAACTGAGTAGTAAAATGATTCTATATTTTTTCACTGTAAATTATAGTGGATTGGTTGCATTATGGTTGTGGCGAGCAGTGTCTTTTTTTTTCTAATTATATTTTGCATGCTAAACTGCACACCAAAGTGCTAAGTAAAGTGTTTTACCTGTTGTGGGAAGTGATCTTAGGAAAAGATTGTCTCAAAATACCGTTTGTTCTTCACTATCAGATTTTACACGTGCATCCAAGATGCACTAAAGCTTATCAGTGAAAAGGGATATTCTGTATTTGCATCTCCAGAGTAAATTATGTTGAACAAACAGACAAGACCGTTTCTCAAAGTGTTAAATATAATATACTGAGTTAGAGAAGGGTAGTGCACACTATAGTAATGCACTGCAATTTAGAATGGAGAATAGAAGGTTCCCTTAAAGTCTTTTGAATTTTTATCACGATGTTCAGCTGCCTTGATGATGGTTGCATGGATCTTCCTGAGTGGACTTGTAACTGTTGTGTCTAGACATTACAGAGAGTGGATGCCCAGGACGCGTTGGTTTGGCACAAAGGTTTGGTTTCAGGTCAGTGAATATGAAAGTAGTCTCAAGGTAGTTCTCTGTAAGGGAAAGAATTTAATGCAAGGAGAATTAGACAGGAATGAGACTTCTGGCAGTGTTGTGAGAATGAAGGAGATGGACTGTGAGAGAAGGATAGCGAAGAAGAGGAGGTGGACAGGATAAGTTAAACGAACATGAGTAAAATGAGTAAAATACTAGTGAGTCAGCACAGCACATGTACAGTCTGTCTCTGAGAGAGGTGCTATAGCAAGTCTGGACATACTCCTTTTGAAATGACGTTGCAGCAACTGGGTGTAAAGTCTGAGGAGCAACATTTTACCCTCTCTTTCACTTATTGGAATTTTTACAGTTGACAGGTTGCTTGGAAAGTAATATCACTTTTCAAATCCTAAAAAGAATAGTTCCAGTTACAACAATAATTTAAATTTTAGAAATATAGAACCCGGGACATGAGCTTTGCAAAGAGTAGGCGAGGAATTTGAGTAAGTCTTCTTGAAGGTCGAAAATGTAAGACTCTGCTGCATTAAAAAAGATAAAGTTTAGTTTGAGATATACGAGTAGTAACATGTTGCACAGCATTTTTGCATGTTTATGTTAACCTGTGAGAGAAAGTGACAGTTACGTTTTCCAAAAAGTAATTTTACCATGAACTTTATACTCCATACTGCAGGTCCACAGAGCACTTGCCATACTAATCGCAGTCCTGACAGCAATTGGACTAGCGGTTATATTTGCTCACTATGGAGCTGTCATCAGGGTTGTGAGTACCTATTTCATTTACATTGCTTTTATTACTTTTCCTGTATTTTGTGGTGATGATACAAAGCTCATGGGTGATCTAATATTTGGGCAAGCCCCATTTTAAAGGTATTTCCGAGCTCATTGTTGTGGCAATGCATAAAAATGAATGGATGATCAGTCAGTCAGTAGATTGTTCGATCTGTCTGTCTGTCGGTTGGTCAGTCGGTCATTCGGATGGACTGTTGGTCTATCTGTTGGTCAGTGGATCGGTTGGTATGTCAGGAAGTTAAGTCCTTCATTCTCATTCCTTTGTATCCACTATTTATATTGGATTGGTTTCGGAAAGGATTCATAGTCCCATTGAGCAGTTGCCTTATTCAGAAACTTCCAAAACCGCCAAAAAAAATTCCCTAGATGAAGAGCATCAGAGAAGATGTTTATGTTCTGATTCCATTTATGATGTGTGCCGTTTCCACCTTAACAGGCACTACTACCAGTGTTTTTCCTAAACATAGTTCAAGGTTTCGCTGTGATACTTAACTTGAACATTGACAGAGCATGATAGTCACAATCAATTGCAATAACGTTGCTTATAGTTGATTTTATATCTAAATTTATATGAAGACATCATCTTATATTTGCAAGTTGATGGGTTTTTGTGGTGGTATGGATGAAGTTTTGCAGATGCGTTATCATTTATTACAGCAATCAGTTCCTCATGCATATGTTGGCCTGGCGGTCACTGGGGCCTTGGGTGTACAGCTGATAGCAGGAGCTCTTCGTCCAGGACCAGATCACAAAATGAGAGTCTTCTTTAACTGGGGCCATCGCTTCTTAGGCCAGGCATCTCACATTTTAGCAGGTGAGCCATCATAGAAAGTGAACTTTGTAACAGGAAAGTGAAAATTGTTTATTGCAAGAATATTCTTTCAGTTACGTAGAGGTACCAATATTAACTCATTCTTCTATATATGATGTGCCTTGCAGCTAGTCAAAAACAGGCTTATATTTCTAGACTGAGACTTGAGAGATTCCGCTCTGAAGATTGGTCATGCCATATGGTAGCACTTTTTATTTATTGTGCGAATAGATAGTAAATTTCTGAGCACAAAATTATTTATATGATGTGCATATATGGTTTCTTAGGGTGAAAAATATCTTTTTTATCTTGTAAGGTAAACAAAAAGGCATATATGGTAATCAATTTTATGTAATCACATTTCTTTCATTTTTTTTCTATTGCTTTTTCGAATAGCTATATCTCAAGCTAGAATTGTTATGCTAGGCCAAACTAAGTATTCACCTGTCGAAAACGAGCATATCATGGCTATCAATGACCTGATTTTGTTCGGTGAAAATACGACTTGCGCTTTATTTTAACTGGTTCCAAGCCTTTTATTAATGTTATCTGACAAACATGTAGGCACAGTGAGTGACAAAAGAAAGGGCATAGTAAAATTCATACTGTGCATTCATTCACTGGCCATTTGTTATCAAAGTGAAATTGTACCATTCGCTAGGTAAAGAGTTGACCTGGATTCCTGGAATAAACCTGTACTGTAATTATTCAATTAACCCTCTAGTGCCCAGCCCTATTTACAATGGCACAAAAAGTCTGAGCTCCAGTTTTTGGATCACTTCTGGATCCACTATGCTGGAACAAGCATCAAAATGATAATAATAATAATAACAATAATGCGGTTTATAAGTCTCATATCCAGGCTAATGCCCGCTCATGCGACTTCACACTATTATGGTGGCATGATGATCTTGGTTTGCTTTTTCTTTGTTCCACGAAATGTATCAGATCTGATACGCTGGGCACTAGAGGGTTAATGTAGACTGGGTTTATGAGATGACACACAACAGTCATCACACACTGTTATATATGCATGTCTAAGATAGTATTGAAGGAGAAGTTGTCTGTTGTTAAGATCTTCCTTTAGAAAGACCAATTTAATCTGAACACTTCAAAGATGGACAGATAACTATGTGGCTTTTTAGTAGTTTTACTATAAGAATTTGATATATAAGCTCAAACAGTTTTACTGCTGTGTCTATCTTATAACTGCTGTAAATGAGTAACTGGTTCTAGGGGAGGGAAAACGTGAGACACTATTAACATACTTTATTACACTAAATTTCCAGGAAAATTTTACACATTTTACTTTCAGTTAATAAGACTTGAAAATTAGCCACAAAGACTGTACCTAACCATGCAATCTAAAAAGATGACCATTAAATATGTTATTAGTCATATTTTCACAACCACTGATGATAATTATAATGCTGTAATTCTTAAGTTGTTGTTGCTGCTGCTCATCCTGTTTATTTTTATAATGGTACCAGTGATACAATAAACTGATTTTTTGTGAATTCATATCTATTTCAGCTGCAACCATGTTTCTGGCCTATGATATTGAATACTTCACAAGTGATATGAAGACCTTTGGCTTTGCAGTGCTAGGTGTTTGGGTAGTAATACAGGTGTTGTGGCACATCATTTTTGAAGTACTCAGTTGCAGGGGTTAGTAACTATTTTACTCTTACGAGTTTAAGAGGAGATGAAATTTCTATGTTGTGTGTTTAATCATTTTCATCAAAACCTATCTCCTTTATATGCAGTATAGTAGCTACTAAATTAGACTATCAACAGAAAGAAAATACTTTATTATTTTTTTGTGAGTAAAAAAAAAACTACAAATCGTCACCGTCTCCTAACACTGTCATAACTGATTGTTGGTAGATTTGCATTTACGACAGTATTAGGGGACGGTGATGAAATAATAAGCTTATGGCCTATGGGTTTAAAATGGCATGCTAACTTGCCAGTGATCATTCAAAATAGAAAGATAAATTTTCTCTTAAACTTAGCATAATGCTTTGTTGTGTAGGGAAAATGACACTGTTTTTCACGTTCGTATTTGGTAACAAAAAGAGATCTTAGTGGATATTTACATTATTCAACTAAATTTTGTGAAGGAATGTAGGGATATAATTTATAATATGACAAATTTTTCAGATTCAAGAATTATTATGGGTTTTCCAAAGTACATGTTCATTGAACAGAAATGGCTTCCCGAGTGCCAAATTTCAAGTTGATTGTACTATTATTTTTTTTAGATATCGATGACAAGTGAATAATAATAATAATAAGAAGTCAAAGTTTAGGAATTTCCCCTTCTCTTAACAACTTAAAAGAATGAAGCTGATAAATGTGCTACTGAACTGCTTTAATGTAAATCCAAACCGAAGTCTTGGAAATGTAAAGTGCAATTTTCCCAGTCAGATCATACTCTTGTCCCTCAGTAAGTACCACCTTTCTATGCAAATAAAAGTCCATTAGAAAGAAACGGAAGAGGCAAACAAAACAAAAACGTGGTTATGACCTTATATAGATTTTGAAAATTATATGATGCTTACAATCATTTATGTCTGGAGTTAAAAAATAAATAAATGGCAGATCAAAAATTACGTAGTGCTCTCTGACCTGAGTCTAACTTGAGCACAGAGCACCAGATATCACATTCGGTGATGCGCTTGTTTAAAGGAGGATAAGGTTCAGGCACAGCTACATACCTCAATTTTAATGAGATTCTAAGTTCATTCAGGCCAAAGGCCAACACATGCAATTACTCACATTATAGACAAAATGTCTCTCTGGTTCTCGTTCGTTTTCTCTTTGATCTTTCTCTGTAACTTGTACCTGCGTACATGAATACTCAAGTCCTTGCATATTTTCCACGTTCACTGATGAAATAGTACAAAACTGCTTTTTTACAAATAATACAAAGGTATCTATTTACTAATCAACAGAGAATTAAGATTTCACACACAATCACCATAATAGGCCTAGAAATACTTTGCAGCGCACGTTAACAGAAGATGTTTAAAAAAAATCAACAAAATGTGGAGCTTGCACTGATCTCATTTTCTTTCCTCAGGCATGCCACTCAGTTCAGATGAACCAAAGGCTGATCCAGGACAAGAAAAAGCCAGTAAAAAGTCCAACATACAATGCATCTTGTTGGCAGTTTATACCATTTTCCTGGCTGGCCTGTGTGTTGCAGCTTTGCTTGCCTTCTTATTGTTTTAAGCTGGGATAATTGATCTGAGTTAGGCTTGCAGTTTTATGATTGCATTTACAGTTTATGTCCTGTAGCCAGTCAAAATGAGGCTTAAGTTGTTCTTTGACTAAATCAGTTTACTGGTCTGAATGAAATGAACACTTAATACATGTATACTATCAATAATTAAAACAAAAAGTTTTGAAAAGTATCATTTTAATCTGAGATTTAGATGTTTTAAATGAGAAGGGGTTGTCGTTATTGAATGGAACAAAATTTTGAGAAAATTATCATTGAAGAACAATTAAAATAGAAAAAAGAATCATCTAACCTGGCTCTCAGATAGTCAAATGCATCCTGATTCACCAGTCAACCTTGAAATCAATGATTTTATGATCTATTTCTTTAACAAACAAAAATCAGTGCTGGATAATCCCAATCACCTATGGAACCTGATCTCTCAATTGTCAATTTAGCGACATGAGCTTCATTTTTACTCACTTAATGACATATTGTTGGGCCTGGATTAGTATCATGAACTGCAGTTGAACGTAGGTGACATTCTTAATGCGTTATATACTTAAGCCAGTGTAGTGTCACATGAAAGGTATTGCTTCGGTGTGGGTTACTTAGGTGGGATTTGAACATGAGTGGATTACTTGTTGGTACTTTCATCATTTTCACATCCCACAGTCCTCTCTTGTACACATGAATGGACTGATTGCCACATTAAGAGACTGCTGACATAAAAATGTTTACAAAAATGCTGAATGTTTGTCTACAATTTTTGTAAAGTTTTTTATAAGGATTTTGTACATCTATTATAATCTATCCTGTGTGTATGAATAAATAAAAATACTGCAGGTCCATGTTGTGTAATAGTAACATTTCATAAACCATGTATAGAACAGCATAATTATAGCATAATTATGAAAAATATACAATCTACGTTTAAAGGGAACAAGGAACTTTTCTTGGTGTGTAGGAGGTCTGAGAGGGAGGAGGGAAAGGGGGGAGGGAATCTGTCAGCTGCCAATTTCATGCCTAATCAGTTTTTCAAACCAACTGACTTTACTTCACCTCCATTTGTGATGATTTAGAAGTATGAAAAGACCAATGGTTTTTTGGCTTTTTACACAATAATCAGGATAACCTTAAGCAACAATCACACATTTCATACCTCAGTGGCAAACTACAGTGCCCCTAATTCTGAGTCTGCTAACGTATTTGCATCTTTTAAGCCCGTCAAATTAAAATCTAACACCGTTCCCCCTTTCCCTCCTCATTATCAGTTTTGTGATATTAAAGGACTATTTAATACTGCATACCATTCTGC